>WBSA01000043.1:0-113151 GCA_009828645.1 Calcarisporium arbuscula
ACTGGCACACCATCTACGTTATAGTTCACCCATATTCAAGTTGAAACAATACAAACCACGATGGGTACATAGCACCTAGTAATAGAACCCCACACGTAGATAATTCATGAACAGGTTACACAGGGTTTGCCTCCCCACGTAGCTGCACGCCTAAGCCCTGGCTACTACTTGAGGATGGTGGCCCGGGCCCAGCAGTTCCTCCCAATGCATAGCGCCGGCAGCTCTGACACCATGTCACCCTTATGGTCCATAGCCGCAGGGCTGCTCTTTAAGGGTCCGTGGCCTCCCGGTGATGAGACTTGGAGTTGCCAGTCTACCACGCCTTGATGTCCCCGACCCAACATCATTGACAAGCCCGCGTACCCTTTGGAGAAGCGCGAAGGCCCAACGGCATAGCGCCGCGCGATTGGCCCTTCACATGTGCCTTAGGGCATCGCGGGTTCGATTCTCGGTTGTCGGGGATGGCCTTCATGATCTCACATCATCCCAGCCGACCCCTCCACAGCAGCAACTGCAGTGTCAACCGTTAGGCATCCCAGACTGTTTTGGTGGTGGTGTGGTAAGTTTTATTATGCCTGCTATTGATATAAGAAGCCTTCATAGGCACTGAGTTATAATAAACGAGGCAAGTCTTTATGTTTGCCCAGAGTTGAAGCATGACGATTGCGCACCTATTGGGATGGTTTGAGAAGAGCAAACGCACTGGGAACGTGTTTTAGCGGACCTTTACCTTGAGAATTGCTTGCTAAAGAGCTCTGTGTCTTGCGCTATGTTAGTAAGATGATAAGATACGCGAAGTGGCCACGTATGTCACAGGACTCCATGGCGTTATCTTAATGCTCGTTGTAAACTGTAAGTAGTAGCAGCCATCAGTCGCATGGTAACTGTAGAGGCCTGTACGTGTCATTTTCCTGTTTGCCCTGCCTCTCATGCTTGGTCTTGCATGAAGTGATGCAGCCTTACAGACCAATGAATAGAATTCCCCTCCGCACCAGGGAAGTGGTGTGATGAATCATAGCATGATGGTGGGGGAGGAAAGTTGTCCACCACTATCCCAGTGGGACACTATTATCATAGACTTACTAGCGCGTGGGGCGGCGGATGGTTGAGTGCGGCGTCGTCCTGACTTCACAACGATTCTTCGTCTGTATAAAGTATGCGCGCCGCTTGGTCATAATCCACGTCACATAATATTCAAGAGACTTTATTTTTGTCATCATTGTTTTTTACTTTTCCGCTGTTGGGTAATGTCAAATCTGAACGATCCTTCAACCACCACCATGTAATCTCTTGCTACTACACCTAACAGTTTTCAAACCGTCCTGACGTCCTTCGCCGATCGAATTACTTCGTACTATGATTACGATGGCGGAAATCTACTCCACGGTGTCTTTACCACCACAGTTTTAACGTCACTTGAAACCGAAAAAGTGTATATTCTTGACGGAGAATGCCTGGTGTTGGGGATGAGAGAAAATATCAACGTTGCCTGGTTTCACAACCAGGGGCTTGTTATTGATGGCTTTGTAGCACCTCCTGATGCAGAGAAAGTTACAGGTGATGTCCAAGCGAGCGTTACAAACGAGATAGACGATAAATCACGGGTAAGTTTTGTCTTGTACTCTTCGTATCCCCCAGGTCGAATCGTCAACATAGACCCACCTTGACGACATCAACTAACATGAGCACGATCAAGTGCAGCTTCCAAAGTGGGGGGCTGCGGAAACCGAAGCCGCGACAGATGAAGCAGTAGCCTTCTTTCCGCGACAACTCCTGCGAGAGTGTAATTTTGGTCCATTTTATATATCGTTTACATTTCCTAGGAAAGTGAGCGAAGGCTGCGTTACAGCCACACTCAAAGACGGGTTGTTGAGGATCGTAGTCCCCAAGACAACTTACACGGCGGGTTGTGAAAAGATTGATGTTGATGTGCATTATTCTTGAAATTCAGGCTATATCCATGAAGACAAGAAGCTGTTAACAGGCCAATTCCCGAATTTATGTAGTACTTGCTTTGTGCGTAGGCAACCGGAGTCTGACCTGGCAACGGCTACTCTTATTTACCAATGGGCCACGCTGCCTATTAGTATTCATGGAGCGAAAATATCTCTTCTGTTGCATCTGATACCGTCCATATGTCCGTGAATTCCAGGTTGCAGTAGCGATGGACTAGACAAGACATTCCTTCTTTAGTAATGTGAAGACATGTGAGTTTATTGTTGGGCTTTGACCCAATGACGGTATAAACTATTGGATTCGAGGCTGAGGTACACGGCATTCACTGCAGAGACGGATATTGACGTTTGTATATCCTGCATATGAAGAGGGAGAGGACGATGTAGGCGCGTAACGGGAGTTTGAAATGGGATTGGCGAAGACCCTGGAGTCCTAACTTGCTCTTGAGGAGCTTGCTGCTGTCTTTCTTACATTATGAATACGATATTGTATACTTATCGTTGCTCTAACAGCATAAAGTAGTATAGAATTTAAAAATAACGGTATATCGGTACTTCGAGGTAATGTAAAATAAGCTATAGTGAAATTATACTAAAGGCGACATCTAGGTAGTATGACTAAGAGATCAGTGATAGGAACATACTCTCGAGATGTAGTGACTGGTTGGGTGCATTCCAAGGCGTGAGCTTGACGAATTGCAGTGAGGCTCTAGACTAGCAATTATAGCTCAAATATAGGCCTGTGAACGTAGACCCCATCAATTCAGTATTGAAGCTCAAGTTCGCCGCATTGCCAGATTGTTCAACCCAGTTGGCGAATTTAACCACAAAACCAAGCCCAAAGCCGCTGGTAATCATACCAGGAGCCGGCCGGTCACTACACTTTGCCGAATTAACAACTGCCATTGCTCCAGTCACAGCATTTACAGTGCCGAACACGCCTATGTCAATGATTGGGGGATTGCCTGTGATCAGGCTATTCCACGTTGGGCGGAAGGGTGGGATGGTCGCCATCACTTGCTTGACGTCTAGCTGATGGCTGCCGTAGTAAGAGAGGAATTCCGTGTTTTCTGGGATGTTCCAATGCAGTTCATAGCTGTAAGAGTGATATGGAGTTGGCTGAAAATGGACTAGGATGTATTTCCTGCCTGCTGCATGCGCTGCGTCTGTTAGATGGAACGGTTTTAGATATAGGCAAGTAGATGATAGCTCTGGTTGGGGGGATAACCGCCTCCGTTTACCCCGCCTTCTGGGACACGTGGAAGATATAGTCATTAATGGGCAATGATTCATTTGGTCGGCTCTCATCCAAGAGGTAGAGCCCCTCTGGCAGGTTGACGGAACCACAGCGAGTTTCAACGGTCGTAATGGACTCCAAGCTGCCGAAAGGGGAGGCAGCGTTGACTGCTGCTAATGCAAAGAGTGAAATAATGCTAAGCGAGAACATGTTATCACGTTGAATATCTGACCATCAAAATATGTTGAGTGCACACTTGCTGAAGCCATCATTTTATATCTCTAAAAAGCTATGGTTATTTACGTAAGTTTGACTATGCCAGCGATGACCGCATATTGTTACTACTGTCGTGGGCAATGTCGTTCATGCAAACCTTATATTAAACCCGTATTCACTAACTCGCCAAATAGTCCGCTGTATACAGGAATGAAGTAATTTTGAAGTGCTTGGTGCCGCCACTGCGAGTGTCATGGCGGCCTGATGGCGTGATGACATGATGACCTCACCTAATCTTGTTCTCTGCATATACGCCCAGCGGTGCACTTAGTGGTGCACTCAGGTACCGACATTACGCATTCATGCTGGCAAGTCTTTTTTTACCGCTACATTATTTCATTGTACGTAGCGTATGCGCCTGTCCGGCATCTCTGTTGCCTCAATACCTTCGCATCTCGTATTCTCATACTCCGGCAATGCAGTTCGTGGCTGAGCGAAAACACATCATAGCATCGAGAAGATGCACCATGGCCACATCGAAGTTGGTGCATAACTCATTGAGAGCGGTTGCAATGCTTGACGACCTGGAAGCCCAAACGTAGCCTGAGGTGAACCTGATATAAGTACATATGCCTATACTTATGTGGACGATGGTATGAACCGTGGGCTGAAAGTGGATTGGTCAGGCTATCTACAAAAGAATGACGTGGTAGTCAGGCCACCTCTGTTTGTTCTTGGCACCATCATTTCCAAATAGCGCTGCAGCTAAGGTCAATCAATGCAAAGGCTAGACTCGACTTTGTGACTGGCTTTATCTAGGACTATTATTCCCCGTACTTGTTTGTCAGATTGATGCATTGATAGCTACCTCACTCAACCTTCTACGCAAGAAGTTATATGCAGTACAGCTATCTTAGAATACTTGATTAATTTAATCCTATACCAGTAAAAATAAACATGGATTTCTCAACCCCAAAAACCGCTTCTTCGCAGTATATGAAGCACAGGGATCTTACTACTAAGAAGGAAGACTCATGCCACCTTGCTCTTACTATATGTCCATTGCATAATTCTTATCTTAGTTCTCTAGCTCACAGCGTCAGACTACTAGAACCTTTACATTGGCATCTCTGCAAAGTTCGAGAACGGTGATGTTGCCGTGGTTGCCATCGCGATTCGTGATATTGTGCATCTCTTAGACTACCAGGTCAGTCATGTCACACTGAAAAACGAGAAGGGCGGAGATGCCATTGCAGACCATGTCATCGAATACCTTCAGTCATATGAGCGTAACAACAATGCCAAGTTAATCGGTGCCAGAATTTCCAGCACTCTGCTCAAGATTACTTCATCTCTTTGTTCGCGCCTCTGGCTTGAGCTCAACACTGTCCCTGTTGCCATATTTGCGAAGAGTCAGAACAAGACAGACTTGTGGGAAGCGAAGCACGTTGATGAACAGTCTGTTTCAATGGCCCGCAGATGCATTATGTGAGTCTCTCGTTTAAATAAATTTAGTCTACATGGTCTTTACTCATTTTAATGTGAAACTAAGGCATTTTGGTCCTTCAATAACACCAATCCTTCAAGTTGGCTGGCATGGCGCGGTGCAGGTCGCTGCAGGCGGCCGGGTTCGCCTTAACACCCTGCAAGACTACGAGGGAACCTGTTCGTAGGCATCTTGGGAAACGATGTTATTTTATGCTGAGAAACTGCGGGCCAGGAAGACGAAAATTGCATTCTTCAGTGCCACACCCCAAGGCGGAAGAGTTGCCGTTATGCGACATGCGCTGATCCGGCTGTCTCGACTTCTCGGCTTGGATATAACGTGGCACGGTGCGTATTTGCCCTCTATTTTCAAAATACCATTTATGCTTCTGATACTCCTTGGGCCACGGCGCTGATATGGAATACAGTTCCCAAACCTCGGCCAAGCATCTTTCGCATCACCAAAATATTCACAGTATTCTCCAAGGCGATACTAACTCCGATCAGCATGTCTCAGCAGAGTACAAGGGTGCCATTATAAATTGGATCACTGACAATGCCCAGCGGTGCTGGCTCAACGAGGGCGGACCACTTCGTTCACCTGAAGAGGGCGGCGCTAATATTATAATAGTAAGAGACATCGCACCGCCATATGGAACAACTTGACTAACTCTGTGCTATAGATTGATCACCCACAGATGATTGGCCTGATACCCATCATCAAGCAAACTGCAGTTCCTCGGCCAGTCTTGTATCGCTCACACATTCAAGTACAGAGTGATCTGATTGCCGAATCTGGCACTCCTCAGGCCGACCTCTGGGAGTTCATCTGGAGCTACATAAAGACGTCAGACGTTTTTATTAGTCATCCAAAACCTGCCTTTGTACCATACACAGTACCCCGCCAAAAGGTTACATATATGCCAGCGACCAGTGACTGGTGAGTGTCTATCACGCGTACTATAATGAGACGGTGTTGATAAATAGGAAAAGGCTGGATGGCTTGAACAAGAAAATAAATCCATGGGATACAGGATATTACATGTGCAACTATAACACCCAGTGCTACGAGCAGCACATGACTGAGCTGGAATGGCCTACCCGTGAGTCTTGCGAGTCTTACCGCCCTAGGAGAGGCTCCGATGGATGAAAGCACCAGGCGCCTTCCAGCCACCGCCACTGCAGGTAGACGATGTGGTATACGAATCACAGCTAGATAAGGCGAACGCTCTCCGACGCGCAACTCTCGAACGGCGCACGAGTGATGACGACATTCCTGACCCCTGGATTCCAATTACACCAAAAAGAACTATCCCCTTCCCCAAGGAAATCCCATTAGAGGAGGCCCGAGTCTCGACCGTCTGCACAGGTAACACATCACCTGGAGCAGATAACATTACAGTACAACTACTCCAAGCTACTTGGCACATTATTGGACCGCATGTACGCCGACTATATGAGGGATGTCTTTCAATAGGATACCACCCGAAAGTCTTCAAAGAAGCAGAAGTGGTCATGATCCCAAAACCAGGACGCAGGGACTTATCCACACCGCGTGCCTGGCGCCCGATCTCCCTTCTCTCATGCCTTGGCAAAGGCCTCGAGCGACTAATCGCACGCCGCTTAGCTTGGGCCTCAGTTCACTTCGGAGTCCTTCACCCACAACAGGCAGGAGCGCTACCCAAGAGGTCAGCGGTCGACCTCGTCGCCGCACTCGTACATACATCGAAGAGGCATTCGCCCGTGGCGAGGTGGCAACGCTAGTCACGATGGACATACAAGGAGCATTTGACATAGTCCTGCGCAACCGGTTAGTCCTACGACTCCGTGAACAGGGCTGGCCACCACACCCGATGGGTCGAATCCTTCATGAGCGACCGATCAGCTCGCGTTAGATATCAAGACATCACCACACCGACTGCACCCCTCAGCTGTGGACTTGCCCAGGGATCTCCTGACTCACCTATTCTATTCCTATTATACACCGAACCCATCTACCGTCTAGGCAACCCAAAAGGAAGATTTGGTTACGCCGACGACACAGCAATTCTCTGCACCGGTCCCACACTAGAAGGAACTGCAGCAGCAGCAACCAAATGCATCGCGGAAATGATCGAAGGGGGCAATGCCAACGGCATATCCTTCGACCCTAAAAAGACAGAGGTCATGCATCTATGCAGATCAAGATCCCGCCACAAACAGGCCCCACCCGTGTACCACGGCGAGATTGAGAAACACGCAGAAGCGGCAATGAGATGGCTCGGGGTCTGGCTAGATCGCAGTCTATGCTTTATAACTCACGTGGAGAAATGGACGGCCAAGGCGCAAGCCGTCGCCTACCACCTACAGGGGCTCACCAATACGAAACACGGTCCGCTTC
Source organism: Calcarisporium arbuscula (assembly GCA_009828645.1). Taxonomy (NCBI): domain Eukaryota; kingdom Fungi; phylum Ascomycota; class Sordariomycetes; order Hypocreales; family Calcarisporiaceae; genus Calcarisporium; species Calcarisporium arbuscula. Next base: position 7,274 of record WBSA01000043.1, read on the forward strand.
CATGCGCTGTACAAAGAGCTGTCAGAGCATGCGTCGAACCGACTCTTCTCTATGGAGCAGAAATAGTACCCAGGACCATCCATCCCACGATGGACCCGACCAGATAAAGAAATACCAACAAGGTTACAACACCTCACCAACAAGATGGCCAAGGCTCTCAAGCAGTCAATGAGGGCGATCTTGCCCGTATGGAAGACAACGCCCATCCCGGCCTTGCATCGGGAAAGCGGAATACCGCCGGTACCACAGCTCCTTGAGGCAACTCGAATCCGCTTCTCCGCTCGTCTGAAGTCCCTCGACGAAAAACACCCACTTGTTACGAGGACGAACACGCAACCAACTCACACAATACACAAGGCAGTTAAAAGAAAATACCAAAAACAACCAGTGATTTTCCCAACTCGGCTGAGACGGACTAATCAGCTGCTCGCGTGTTGCCCGCGACCGACCCTCATTGAACGCCGCTTCCCAGAAACCGGCCCCGGCTCGCTGCAATCTGCGCCGAACGATAAATCGGCCAGAGAGTTCCGTCGGTGGCTAGAACTTACCTCCCGGCACACCTTGATAGTCTACTCAGACGGCTCTCTCATGGAGGGAGCCGCTGGGTATGGCTTCGTTATTCATCAAAACAATCAGTCAGTTTGCAGCGGCTCAGGACGACTCGGCATGGCCGAAGTCTTCGATGCCGAGGCAGTAGGAGCCCTAGAGGGATTGAAAGCTGCCCTTAAACGCCCCCAAGCAACAACACAAAAGGTCGTTGTCTGCCTTGATAACCTCACGACTGCAACCTGCCTGCAGGGCATGCTGTCGGAATCATCCCAGGACGCATTCCTAGAATTCCAATCCCTTGCAGCATCACACGGCAATGCAAAGGTGCGCTGGATTTCTGGTCACTGCAACATACCAGGCAACGAACAAGCCGATATCCTCGCTAAAGCAGGCAGCAAGCTGCCAGAGCCCCCGAATGCCCTCCCGACACTAGCCTACTTGCGAAGAACCGCAAGGCAACAGTTAAGGGACGCTTTTAACGTCTGGTGGACCACTGCCGTCCCGGAAGTATATAAACCACTGAACCTAAAAGCAACAATTAGCTACCCACCAGAGCTCCAGCTCTCGCGGCAAATCCTCCACCATCTGCTGGCGGCACGATCACACCACGGAGACTTCGCGGAGTACCACGAAAGATTCAACCACGCAGACGCACAAATAATGTGTTCATGCGGAAGACGCAAAGCACCAGATCATATCTTCTATTGCCGAAGGCTGCCGCCATGCTGTCGGGTGAGGCTGACACCCTCACCGACTGCAGCGGTCAACCGAACAATAGGCAAGGACTTCGACAAGTATATTGAGGCCGCAAAGGTCTTCTTTGAGAAGATCTGCCCCCCTCGTTACTGAAATCGCACTCTCGTGCCAACTCTTCCTTTCATTATCCACCCTTTCCTTAATTCATTCTGGACTTGGCTGGGCGAGAGTGTTCACAGCACCCTTCGCCCAGCCAGGACCACTCTGGGCCGCCTCTGCAGCCTACGACGAGGGTCTCTAACAGTCCCCATAACAAAGACTGGCCATCGCTGCGACGGAATCGCGGCACCCCTAGAACCCGCTGACAGGCGAAGGGCGCAAACGAGAGCTATAGCTAATGTCATGCTAGATGGAGGTTTGTTTACAACGCGTGGAGAAGATAAGGATGGGCTAATTTCATTTAGATGACTAAGCAAACCCCCACTTTATTTTACACACAGCCAGTAGATACAACCAGTAGCTCAGCACGTCCCAGTGCCCCTCGTTGGGACGATTATGCAGCCTAAGGCCACTGGACGAAAAATATACTACTACTAATCATAGCTGGAAATGAAGCAAACCACAACTGTTGCGTTATTACATTGCAACGTTGATAGAAGCATCCTCTAAACAGTTGATAGGATAACGTCAGCGGCTGGTGTAAGTTGAGGTCCTGGTCGGGCGTTATTTCTTCTGCCCGTTCTAAATATCGAACATGTACTTTGGTTGCGAAGTGTTTGCGCCAGACGAATAGCTCGGCCATAACCAATTACGTTATACTCAGCGTAACCCAAAAGAATTTACTTCCCGAACAGGGCTAACAATTATAAAACCAGCAGGAGGTTATGCTCATCACCGTCAAATCTTGAAAAAGGCTCGCGAGCATGCCTTCTTAGGTCACTGGCACATCTTGGCGTGAGCCAGGCTTCAACTACAGTGCCTTTCAGTCCAGTGAGTGGGTGGAAGACAAGTTTGTGCGACATCTTTAGCGGGGTATCTCTGTAGGGTGCGACCGTTTCCTCCTGGTTCTATTAACCACTGCAGCATCTGCAGACAAATATTTGCTCGCTCCTGTCGGTAACGACGGCCCAGCGCTCTGCAACGACAGGAATCTATCTATAATGGCTAAACAGTCCCGAGCAAGCTTCCGCCACGCCATACTTGGCGATGGTCGGGCTGGGGCAGCAGGGTAACACAAAGGTGCCATTGCCCTGATCCCCAACACTCCGGCAGTGCCGGTACCGCTGGCTTCTACAGCTCCTACACCTCTATCCACTTGGCCCTCCTGGTCCATAACTCTGGTATCTGGCATGGCTTTGCCCTCATCCTCGTGGCCTTCGCCCGTCAGGCTTTTGTCCACCACACCTTGATCTACGCTGCCACCCTCAACGCTGCCGCCCTCAACGCTGTTACCGCCCAGCACGTCAGCGGCAGCGGCAAAGTTATCATCAATCTCCGCCCAAGACGGGTCCCTGGCAAGAGACCCTCCGTCGCCAACCTGAACGGGACTGTGAGGACCGAAGTCAAGGCCAGAGGGGGATCTGGCCAGCTCCTCCGACAGACTGAGGAGGGGCTGTGGCTCATGTGGGTTGCTTACGCCAGGGTCACTGTAGGGAGCGTGGTGCGCTGCGGTAGCCTGCTCCACAACAGTGCTCGGGGTCGGAAGCCTGCTGCCAGCAGCATCGGATTCACGTCCACTGTTCAACGGCTCCTCGTCGGGGCTTGAATCGGTAAAGGTATATGAGACTAAACTCGCGACCGGTGAAGGTTGCGATTGTGGTCGCGGCGTCGCGCGGCGTGCCGACCGCTGTGCCGAACGCTGTAGTAACAGACGGGTGCTTCGCCTCTGTGGCTGCCGCCGCCTCGAGGTGTCCTTTGTCGTGATCCGCGCTGAACTGTCCGCCCCGACACTACATCAGCAATCTATGTCCTAAAATCAGTATGCAGTCCATATATGAACCAAGTCCGCGCCAACACTGACCAGGCTATTCATGTCTGGAACAGACTCGCCTTCTGGAAGATGAAGCGCGACACGGTAGCACAAGTGCGTTGGGTCCCAGTAGATCGCTGCAGCAAACACCCGTGCCTTCTCGCCTAGCTCTGCCGTTTTCCCTAATAGGCTAGGCCCACTCTTGCGGGCTTTAGCCTTCTCCTTGGTGTCATGTTCGCTCAAAGGGTCGATGATAGCCTCCATGATACTAAGAACAGCCGACCGGGACCAAAGCAAGGCACCAAATGGGAAGTATGAGGTCGAAAAAGCAGCGTACACTATTTCTGCTGTTCTCGTCTATTTCTCAGCATATCTCTCATCTCTACAACAATCGTCCTCTTCATATCATGGCTCGGCAGTTTGAGCGTTTCGAACATGGAGTGCTATTACAGCGAGGGGCGTACAGAGGGTGAATCCTTGCGAATCATGGTGTCTTCCTCTGAATGATGCTTGTTTGTCCACAAGTTGATTCTGTCTACAAGTCAATTTGTCCACGAGTAGGTTTGGTCCACAAGTAGATGTTGCATTCTGCTCAATTGGGCGTGTGGACAGGGAGGAGCGTCTATCTAAGCGTTTTGACGAATGCCCCCCGGTGTGCCTCGGCGGCAACGGCGTGCCAGACCAACTGGTCGACCCATGTTGCGCAGGAAGACCGGCATCAACGGCTCTACGGTATCCATGTCCGTCCAGAAATAGTGTGCTGCGTAGCAAATCCTGTCCAAGCCCCTTCTCCACCCCGATCATGCTAATCTTGCACCTAGTGGGGGCTGGGCCATTAGTGAATTTTAAGCTTTCTGTGCCTGGTCGAAGATCTCGGACAGTATTGGCCGACATTTGACGGGGCAAATTTCGGTGGGAAGTGCACTTCTTGGCGAAGGCGGGCTAAGTGGGCTGCGGACCTTACGTCCAGTTGTCGACAAGGAGCAATGGGCCCATATTCAGCCTCAAGCCAGAAGTCGACTTTGTGTTCAGTTGTCGACAAAGGAGCAATGGGTCCATGTTCAGCCTCTAAGCCAGAAGTCGACTTTTGCACAGCGGTCTTCTCTACGACGTGCAATGACGATATTTGCGGTCAGGTGTGAACGTATCCACGGTACACCACGCCTTTACAATGTGCCGGTGGTGGGGGTTGGATCGAAATCGGTGCTGGTGGGACGGTGACAGCTAACACTGACTGGGACAGTATCGTGCGCCAAGCGGAGGTTTCTCAATGAGAGGGATCGATATACTATGGTGGTAGACTTGGGCTAAGTGAAGGCAATTGAATACATAAGAAGCTCTTAATAGCGAGACAACTATTGTGCACAACGTCCACCTTGTAAATCCAGCTTTGCAAACATATTCAGTTGCAGTCTTCCTCAAAGTGTACACAGTTCAGCTCAACTTCCAGCCAGTTTAACCTTAAAGTAAATAGCTGCTGTAGCGAGCACTGATGCTAAGTAATACACACTGGGAATAAGGATGTGGATTCGTACTTGAATAGCCCATCACCATTGACTGGCACAATATAGTGCGAGACGATGTACCCCGACTTAGATCGAATCAGTCGGAATGGCACCAGTGACAGTCGATCACGTCAAGTCAAAGTTCAGCCAGTGGCAATATGGCGAGCAATACAATTTGCGAAGTATTTACTTAGGTGACCATGTTGGCCACAGTTGATAATTATAGAGGTAAAAACAGTGCGAGCTGTCTACCGAAAGCATAATTGGATAGTATCTGGCCTCTAGTCCGTAGCTTCAAGCCGACCCTGGCATTTGCACGTAGCATTAATAGTAGTGAAAATACCGGTGATGGTATTCTCGAGACCTCTTCGAGCTAATCCTAGCGTGACCTCAATCCGCCTCCGACGGGCCTTGAATGGACGCAGATATGAATGCAAGGATAGCCGTTTGTTGATACAGCCCGATGAGCCTTAACACAATGTCCTAGGGCTAGACGCCCGTGTTCAATGTTGCAAACAGTGACGGCATCCTCAAATCACGACACAGTAGCTAGCTACGCCTTTCTTAGGTTGCGCAAGAGCCGCGCGGGTGGCTGCCTCAAAGACATCATTGATACCCTCACCGCTTAAGCTTGAGCACTCTATGTATCTCCTAGCGCCTATTTGGCGAGAAACTTGCTCACCCTCATGCTGAGTGACAAGTCGCTGTGATTTCTTACGCATCTGTTCAATCGCCATCGGATTCTTGCGGAGGTCCTTCTTCAAACTGACGACAAGTATTGGAACCCCGACACTTAAGCTGCTGACTTCTTCTGCCCACTATAAAGCATTAATCATCATTGGTCTTCTCTGTAGCTTTTCAGTAGAATTTATTAACCTTGTGCTCTATATTATCTAGAGAATCAGGGTTATCGATCGCGTAGCATATTAAGACGACATGCGTATCCAAGTAAACCAGCGGCCGTAGTCGCTCATATTGCGCCTGTGCACCCATATCCCACAGTGCAAGCTGAATTTCTTTACCATCCACTGTACTATTAGCCACATAATTTTCAAAAACTGAGGGTGTCTTATTGCAGTCATTGTTGCCTAAGCTATTATCGTAAAGTGTCAAACTGCCATGAGGCTGCAAGTTCGTTAGTTACGCCAATCTCTAGAGTAAAAGAATGCCTACTGTTGGAAAGTAGCCTAGCTTCAAGACGCTCAGTAGACTCGTCTTGCCACAGGCACTATCACCAACGATGACAAGCTTTCTAGAAATCACCGTTAGTATCCTGTGTGGCCACCGTGAGGTCATGGGCGTGAGATGTGGGGTATATACCTGCGGTAAGCATTTTGAGAATTTACACTCGCCATGACGAAGTACCGATATTGTAGAGTGTATTTCGTTGTGCGGCTGTAATTCTTGTCCCTTTTGTTTTTTGGCTTATGTCGAATTGGAGACTTCTTGCGACAAGACTCCCCAAACCGTAGAATTTTGCAATCACGCACCATTTATAGGGGCCGCTCACCACTGCCAGCTAAGTACCACAATAATCTCTATCCAGTATGGATGATGTGGATAAGTAGTTGATTGACGTCAGAGTTACGCTCTGTGCTCGCTACAATATAACTGGCCCAAGCCAGCTTGCGATGGATATGCTCGGGATGGTCATCCAATCACTGAGCTCTCAGGAAATATATCGACTCCCACACACCAGTTTATGACATTGTTACCCCGACTCCGGACCGTGTACCCCTTAGGAGCATTGTGTGTAAAATCAAGATGAATCATAAAGTTATTATATTGGTTTCTTCATCCTGTATGAACGAGTCGCGGCGAGCTATCTCTCAGTGATGTCTATGTCGTTATTGTTGCTACTCACTTTTCGATCAAGGCCTCCTCCACAATGCAGGGTATTAGACAGCTGAATACTGAGTAGAAGATGCTAAGAATCGAATCACTAGGGCAGGTAAAGAGGGGTCAGCTGAAGTAGCGCGTTTCTAGCGGCGTTCGCCTTACGAAGGCGTTAAAAATAGGGGGTCTTAGACCAATCATGATGGGCGGAGCCGCACCCGTAGCCAATGATTTCAACCAGCCTCATCATAGTCTATTAATTTATCATTAGTTTCGTAATACAGTACCAAGCACCTATACTGTAGCAGCGTCGATGGAACGGTGCCTGAAGATGCTGTTCAAGCAGATATAGTGGGGAACAAGGACATGGCCGGACCGGTCCCATTGCAGGGGGGATTGAAAGCTGAGGCTACGGCGGATGGACCAACAACTGTTTTTCCACGACAGCTCCTTCATGAAAGAGATGTTGGCCCCTTTCAAAGGTCGTTCACATTCCCGGGTGAGGTGGATGAAGTCCATATGAAGGCGAGCATGAAGTATGGACTACTCAGTATCATAATACCCAAGGAAGTACATTCGATCAATTTGGATCGGCGAGTTTATGTCCAATAATTCCAGACTATATTTACAGACTAGCTATAGTCAAGATAAGCTAGACACATAAAATTTTATGCCATTTCTAAATTTGTGTTGCTATTTGTCTGCTATGTGGGTCGGTGTACCGCTTACACGAGTGCAAAAATGTCATAGAAACGATTGTTTTTATTCAGTACTATTTTATACTCTAGGATCTAGACCAGATCTCCTAAAACGTAACCGCATATCGGCTGGCTCATATGTGTCGCTAATATAAACACAACGAAACCTTCCGGCTATACAAGTCTGAGGATCTTCGCACTGCGGACACTCAATCATGTCATTCTGAATGTGGGTAATTGAAGTATCGAAGCTGTTCAAGTATCATGGGTCCGACCGAGAGGGATGTCCTGAACCAAAAGTCATGTGCGTAATGACCCATTATAATACTTGACGGAAGGAATAAACTCCATTCTGTGCTAATTATCATTTATCTATGTTTAATAGCATGGAACGACAGATAAAAAATATTACCAGATTAGCGCAAGGCAACGTCCTCGGTTAAGGCATTTCCCTTTTGTACTGGAGCTCAAAACTTGGTAGGTCGATATCCCCGAGAACCATTCGCGAACAAACGAAGTGGCATGGCGGCACGACTAACAGCCTTTAGTGGACAACTTCATCCATCTGAACTATGCATTCTCATACAACGACGCCACTTCCTTCAAAACTACCATTATATGCTACTGCTCCCACTTGCGTCTTTTAGTATGCAGCCCTCCCCGAAGCTCAAAAACTCAAACCTACAGCTATTTATTTATGGGGGTTGACGGCTGAACATTATACTATTGTCTAACTTTCAACCTTGAGGGTAAAACTTTCGCTATACTACTTCTACCTCTAACTCTATGCCCAATCCATAGTTTATTCCCTATAATAATAATGTCTTTTATTTATACTAGCACGGTGATATACAGATAACTAAGGCTCAAAAATAGGATTCAGCCTCAAAGGCAATACTGAAGAATTAGAGAGGCTGGCGCATCTATTCGCTGCAATGGTCTACAGGGATCAATCGCACTTTGTACTACCGAGTTGTTATGCACCCTCCTAAAGAGGACACACTTCCACGCCACCTCCATCTTCCATATCTTTGATGATTTGCAAGAGACCTATCACGCAGTCCATAAGATGGCATTCAAATGCATACCCCTTTCAGGTCCGTTCAAATAAATGTTGTTTCATAGAATAGTCCTGACATAAGGCGCTTGTCGTAGCCAGCGAGATGCTCAGTTATATTATAAATGATTATAACAACCGATGGGCGGTTCCAATCTTGGCCAAAGTGACAACTTAGGAGACTATTCAACTATTCCTCCAATTATTGCAACACCTTTCTTACGCATCAACAAGATTACAGAAGCGTGGTTTCAGGGGATTTTCTTTCATCCATCTCAAAATCACTCTGATTGCCGTAGATCTCATTTTTCCCAACTCAGAAAGCCACCACAAACCAAAAAAAATGGCATTCCATACGTCAATTATCACCGCGCGAGAATTTTCCATATACCTATAAACCTACTTGTAACTAGCAGGAGGAATATATTTGAGCTGCTGGAGCGCATGATTGATAGGTGAGCGGACGTTAGGAACATCCTTCCAGAAGTCGACAGTGGCAATAGCACGCTTAGCGATACCCTCGGGAGTGAACTTGAACTTCTGGAACATGACTCAGTATAACTGCAGTTGACAGATGATAAGACAGGGAACTTGCCCTATAGACATCTTTATAGGCACCAGACGCACCAAAGCGGTTGAGGCCAAACTGCTCATGGGGATATCTCTCCCACCCCATTGTGCTCATGACCTCAACAGACAGCGATGGAATACCGTCGGGCAGAACAGGTAGCCTGTACTCCTTGGACTGGGCGTCAAATACCTCGAAGCAAGGAATCGAGAAAATTCGAGCATTCATCCCGTGGTCATCTTGAAGGGACTTGGCCGCGTCCACACTGAGGGACACCTCAGAGCCAGTAGGGAGACATGTGTAATATTGGCATCGTCAATCTCGCGCAGGGCATAGCCACCCTTGATTGCCTTGTCAACTGTCGAGCCCTCGAGCTGAGGTAGGTTATGGCGAGATAAAGCAATAATACTAGGTGTGTATTTTGAAGTCAGGCTAACATAATAGGAAGCGCTTGTCTAATTGCCGTCAGCAGGGCGCCAGACCATGCAATTGGGCAGAGCGCGGAAGTGAGCCAACGTCTCAATAGGCTGGTGAGTAGGACCATCTTCGCCCAGGCCAATAGAGTCGTGGGTTGCAACCCATATAGCCCTGACCTGAGACAGAGCGGACAGGCGTATGGCACCGGCAGCGTAAGAGACAAAGTTCAGGAAAGTGCTACCATAAGGCAGGACAGTACCGTAGGCAGCTAGACCGTTTATAACAGCGCCCATAGCGTGTTCGCGGACACCATATCGGACATATTGACCAGAATAGTGACCGAGCCCTTGGCTTCAGGCTGAAAGTCAATAGCAGTCTTCCAGCGAGTCAAGTTCGAGCCTGTAAGGTCAGCAGAGCCACCGAAGAGCTCCGGAATAACCGACTCTATCCTATCGAGCACTCTCCCAGACAGCTGTCGAGTAGCCATGGCTGAGTCTTCTGGAGTGTAGACAGGCAGACTCTTCTCCCAGTCCTTGGGTAGCTCACCTGTTAAGCGTCGCTGCAAATCAGCGTGCTGTATAGGGAAGCTCTCGCCATGGTTGGAAAATAATTTATTCCACTCGTCCTCGTCCGCGGCACCCTGGGCCGAGTGTGTAGCATATAGGTTAGAAACTTGTTCAGGCACAGCGAAGGTCATCTCAGGGTTAAATCCAAATTTCTCCTTGAGCTGCTTAATGTCGTCGGGCTTGAGGGGTGAGCCATGCACATTGTTGGTGCCCTGCTGGGTAGAACCAAACCCAATAGTTGTCCTTAGCTTAATTAGGGAGGGCTTATCCTTAACCTTCTGACACATCTTGATGGCGGCCTCAATGCCCTCTAGGTCGCTGTCACCGTCCCCAACGACGATGACGTGCCAGTCGTAAGCCTCATACCGATTGATAATGTTTTCAGTGAAGGTGATACGGTTGTCGTCGTATATGCAAATGAGGTTGCCAAGTTGCAGATGACCGGCAAGGAATGAGGCCTCGCTAGAAACACCCTCCATCAGGCAACCGTCGCCAAGAAAGCAGTATGTGTAATTGTTAATAATATCAAACCCTGACTTGTTAAAAGTGGCAGCAGTGTGAGCCTGGGCCATGGCTAGGCCGATGGCGTTGCATATGCCTTGTCCGAGGGAACCAGTTGTGACCTCGATGCCAGGGGTACTGTGTACTTCAGGGTGGCCAGGGGTCCTGCTGTCGATTTTCTAAGGTAGACTGTAATTCTTTGCCAACATGCGAATTAGTCATCTCGCCTCGGAGCTCTTCGGGATCATTAATACTCTAGGACAGTTTAATCCCGGTGTGTAAGTACGCACCTATAATTAATGAAATGACTGATTGTTGGCGGCATGCTGATATAGATGGTAAATACTAGGCAGTAAGGGCTGACCTGTCATTGATGAGAATGTCTGATTGCTTGCAGTATGCTGATTTAGTTGGAACCCTCTAGGAGTAAGGAGGTGCTACAATCTTTAATTAACTATATCCGAGATTCATAGTCTCTTCGCCTCTTGTAAATAATGCCCACAGGGTGTAAACTAATTATAATTATATAATTCTTTTCGATCCTAGCACGCATTCATTATCATCATTCCATCGTCTTTGCTTATAAATATTGCCTGCTCATTGTAGCTGTTTTAAAACACTGACTAAACCTCTCGAGAATACATGTACAACTAGGAAAACATATGCACATGCCCGGAACTACAAGTCACAACCAAGATACGACACGCTGGCTCAAAGGAAACGGGCCATCAACTTATTCCGGTGACTGCAGCGAAGCAAACGATTCTGTAACAGAGCCACTCCCAGGACTCAACCCCGGCGTACCCATCCTCTCCTTTATCGTCCCCTGCACGAACTTCTCCGCCTCCATCTTGATGTAATCTCGTATCAACTTCGAATCGCACTCGGCGTGGTTCAAGAGCATCATCTTAAGGCAGCGGACCTCCTCGGCCAACTCCTTGGTACACTGGTTGAGCTTGATGTTAATTTGTTCTATCTCTTGCTCCTTGCTGATGAGGATTGTGTTCTCAGCTTGCTTGCGTTTACGGCACTTGTAGGCGGAGATGCGGTTTTTTGCCAGGGCAACTTCGTCTCGTGGTTTGGGTTTGAATGTTGGTGAGGCTTCTATGTCTAAGCCAGTGGCGTTGGCGTTGTCTTCTTCTTCGTCGTCGGTGTTAATTGAGTGTTCGGTGTAGCTGATGAAGCTCCTGGTTGCTATGGCTGTGTTCCTTCTCTGTCTTGGCCTTTGAACGGCTGAGTTGTGTAGTGTCTTGGTAGCCTTTGACGACTCGGTTTTCCTTCTTCGCTTTGATCGTGTTTTTTGAGAATTTTTTGAAGTGGCCGTGGTCTGAGGATCTTGATCTCCTAGTATCACTTTGGTCGACTGCTGAGGTGGAGGAGCTCCTAAGTCAGGCTTCGGGGTTGCATCATCCGGTTGTGTTTGACTATCGTGCTGATTGGAATGGCCATCGAGCCTAGGGTACTGTTCATACATATTCATGGAGTCGGGGCCTGGCCATGTTTCATCAAAGCTATTTCCTCCATTGATATTGTTGGTAAACATGTACCATTCTGAATAATCCCAATGGCATTGGTAGCTGTCTTCAGGTTTCAAGCCAGGAGGCGGCTCGGCCCCAAGTAGGTTGTACTGGGGAAAAGGTGATATGTCTGTGGCGAAGAAATGTTGTTAGTGAGTTTCATTCTCCGTATAGACAGGTGCTTTTACCCATGTTAGGCAACTGATTACTTTCTAGGTTGATGCGCAGTGTTGTTTTAAGAGACTGGGTACTGGGGTAGATAGTAGATATAGATCCACATTAATGGATGGGCAAGTGGGAGTGCGGGTCGTATTTGTGATATGAAGAACCCCATGTTAAAATCGGTCAGCCTGATTACATAGCTTATATAAACGGGTAATGTGCCTCTAATGTTTGCTCAGAGGAAATGCGCTGGAGCCTGCTATCCCTTCGCTCCAAGCGCTCGAGTGGCGTCGATGTACGAATTGACCAACAATAATTAGAAGACATCGCTAGAGGCAGCTTGGTGATAGGCTTGAATTTGCTTGTTGCGGAGTCACCCAGCACGTACCATCGGTGCGGGTTATGCTGTTGGACCTTGTAATGGATCCCAAAGCCTGCTTTGGGAACCCCTGTGCCTCAGCTACATTGCAATATGCTATACCCAAACTAGCACCCTAAAGGTGCGAGGCGGACAAGAAAAAACGGGGTCTAGAATAAGGTACTACTGTCACATCAACTCGAGTTAAAGCGTCCACGGCATTCCGGGTGAGAAGCTTGGTCTAGATCGATCTTTGGATGAATTTACCAACTTCCACTGGATGGGAGGCGGTCCTCCAGCGATATACGCAGCACAATTGAATCTGGTTACCAGCAGGTGAAAAGCAAAAAAATAATCTGAATGCATGGAAGAAAAAGAGGACAAAGGAATGAGCCAGTGGTTGAAGCTTGAGGTCGAGCGGACATGATGATTGGTCCACGGAGCATGTTCCGTACCAGTGATTGGCCGAATGAGGCGGGTGCAGATTGCTGCTGTGCCAATATGTGGGCAGGCGCATACACACATTTTTAAGCTATGACTACCCCGAGAGTACTAGTCGGTATTAATATAGCAATAGCACTTTCTAGATGAGATCGTTTGAGTAGCGAGATTGATAATACTAGCTTTGCTAGAAGATCTGTGCCCGTACTAATGTGGTTCTGGCTTGTCGAATGCTCCTTCCGCATGCGGGAAAGGTGCTCAGCTCTATTCTAGAAGATAAGGAGGCAACACTATCGAGCGAGGATTGAAAATAACACAGCAGGCTATCTTCTCCTCGCAGGGGAGTATGTAGCAGCGGAAAAGATAGGGCGGACTGCAGTAGTGGCCAGGGAGGAGCTGCTTGGCGTAGGGCACCCGCACACACTCACTAGCGTCAACAACCTTGGATAACCCTCACTATGTCGACGTCGAAATTGACCACCGGTAGATGGCGTACCGGCGGATGTATGATCGCCTCCAGCGGTACGAGCAGTCGGCATAGGAGAGAACGCGAACGGCATGTGGTGCCGGCTACGGAGCGTGGGTTGGATGAGGCAGAGGCGGTGGAGATTGAGGACATTCTGGCCCCGCTCGACAGCGGGCAGGTCGAGGCCGAGGGTGAAGTCGAGCGGCACGCGGACGTCGGGGACGAAGCAGGGCCGCAGTCCAGTAGTAGCAGCGGCGGTGTTGGTGGTGGTTCCATCGGCGTTGGGATGCAGGTGATCAGCGAGATGTCATGTTCTGGCATGTTTGCCCTGGACGGCGTACCGGACGCGGTGGACGTCGAGAAGGTACGGTTCGCCTGTGAGGCTGTTGAGGCCAACAACGTTGGTAGTGATAATTAGAAGACATCGCTGGAGATAGCTTGGTGATGAGCTTGGATTTACTTATTACGGGGTCACCCAGCACCTACCAACATGATACACCAGAACTACCCCCTGAAGGCGTGAGGCAGACAAGAAGAAATGGGGTCTAGGGAAAGGGACAACGTCACATCAACTTTAGCGTTCGGAGCAATTGGTCTAGATCAATCTTTGGATGGATCTACCAACTTTCACTGGCTGGGAGGCCGTCCTCCGGCGATGTGTGTGTGGATTGAACCTAGGTGAAAAGCCAAAAAAAAAGACTGAATGTATGGAAGAGAAAGAGGAGAAAGTAATAAGCCAGGGGTTAAACTTGACGTCGAGCGGACACGATGATTGGTCCACGGAGCATACTCCGTACCGGGGATTTGCCTAATGAGGCTGGGTGCAGATTGCTGCCGTGCGATTATGTGGGCAGACGTACACACACATTTTTAAAACTATGACTACCTTGAGAGTACTAATCTGTATTAACATAGTAATAGCAATGAAAATTGTTTGAGTACAGTAGCTAGGTGGGTAATACTAACTTTGCTAGAAGATCTGTATGTGTACTAAAAGTGTGTTTGTGGTTCTAAGAAAGTAAGTGGTGGGTAATGTAACACACCTCATCTCCTGTCAATTTAACCTAGACTCCTGCTAGGATTGAAGAGTGTGATGTACAGTAAGTGCTTCCAAAGATTGCACTTTTAATCCCTAGAAACGGCACGTCTACATGAGAGCTGGCAAAGGAATCTGGGGTGTATTCCGGAAGTCCCGTCGGCAATGTCACAAAATGGACTCGACGCAGGAAGCATGGTGGCTACGGAATCCACTTTCGAGAAATCGGCTGCTGCCTTCGGGTGTTGGCTGCTTGCTAACATTTAGGAGTTCAAGGGGGCGTTGCGCCTCCTGTCTGTTTCGTGCCTCTACCTCCATGCTACTGTTGAGAAGTAATTTCCGTCCACTTCATGTTCTTACATGTTCTGGACTCATGTGCTGTCATTGCTTGCATTTGCATTATGGAGGACCCTTGATGGGCGAGCACACGCACACGCATATGCGGATATGATCATGATGGATCCTTTCGCGGCCCTAATTATTCGATCCACCATGAGAAGGAAAAGTCAAAAGAACATCTACTGAATTTGAAGGCTGAGCAGTGACAGTCTGCGCAATCAATACTCAACATGTCCACAACTCTCGGCGGTAGCAGGGATCTTGCGAGGCGTAGTGTTATTGGAGCAAGGGTTGAAAGGCTCTTGGCAAGTAACAAGAGACTCCACCCCTGCGCAGATGTCAAATCCCACCATTCAGAATGGTTGGAGCGCTCCGAGAAGCACGCACCAGTACGAGGCGGCAAATCGGAAGGAAAGAGATGGTGTGCTCGACGCTTGTCTGCCCCGTGGCGAGATGGCGGTTGAGTTGGGGGGTTCTTTCCTCACAATACCGTCGCATTTTGTGGTTGGTTTCGATGCCATTGGCAATTTGTATGGTGAAGCCGCGTATCCGATTTGTATTTAGCACATCTTCGTTTATTTACCATCATTGAAGCAAGAACGCTTTCCTTGCGCCATAAGCTATTTACCTAACATGTCGTGTTGCCTGGCAGCTTCAAGACGGCAGAATATGCACTAATTGAATGAGTGGACAATGCGTCCATCCACCATACTGCACGAACGCTCTCGGTCTTTACTAACTCTGCTTCTTGCCAATCTGCACGTAACTCATATGTCGAACAGGTGGGACCCACCCTTATCATTGGGGAGACATCGCTGATGCCTAGATTTGCGTTCAGAAGGGGGCAAATGGAGAAGCTTGTCATTGTATCAAGGTTTGTTAGCGCATGTCGCCCTTTACGAGTGTTGAGGAAGCTCGCAGTAGCTGAATATGCACTTGACTCGCCGGTTGGCAGTAAATGGCACTAAATGACTCGAATATGAGTAGGTTCCTTTTTTATTGGCGCTCTCAAGACCGGTACCGGTACCGGTTGCGAGTTGTGTTGGATAGTAATGACGGGTGTGTTGGCAGAATGATTCACCTGCAATGCCAGTAGATGCTATGTTTGTCTCAGTTTGTCCGTTATTTGCGTTTGAAGAAATAGTGATTGAGAAAAGTTCAAGATACGGGTGGAACGACAAGTTATCTCCATCTTTCTGGGCACGCAGTAAAATTGGAGTCGGCCCACTTAATGATAAGGAGTGGAGAGAAGTGCATTCTTGAGCGTCTTCAAATTTATGAACAAACTAGTGATTTCTAATCGCGAAAGAAGGCCACTCAGTACTTCGGATGGTTTCGGGAGCGCATACTGCGCGACTTGTGTAGATCTCAAGTAGCTGGTTGTAAGTGGGTTCAATATATGGGATTGAGCGTACTGTATTAAATTTACCACTAAATCATGTCCTGTGAGTTAAAAGTGGAAGCGGTTGAAAGTTTCCAGCGAATCTCCTCACGGCGAGATGGTGTAATACCCAGCTTTTTCTGTAAAGCCTATAAATCCTCTTCCAGCCAGGCAATCCTGCCACAAAGAGCGCCCTAGTCATCTTTGGACGGTGGCCAGGCGGCTATTGGCGTTGACGGATCAGAGCGATCTGGGGATGGCCATCGCCGGATCCGTTTCATTGGGGGGCTTCATAAGCGTACGTTTAGGATGACCCCATTCGACGAAGGTTCGGCATGGTGACTGGTGGCTGCACTTGACCTTGCGTATGCGGCATTGTAAGCCTTCTGGCCATGCACCTTTGCTGTACGCTTCCTCTTCGCCTCTTCCAGGTCCAGGCCAGCTGACTGCAGTTGCGCACTCAGAATACTTGCGGTTGATGATGGTCGTGATGCGAATTGAGTAACACGGCATTGACAGCACAACGTGCCTGTATCCAAAACCCCGCTTTATACACCACAGTCGACTTATACAATACATCGCTGACAACGTCAGGCCATAGGAATCCCAATTGTTACAAGCAGGTGCTTCCAGGTGGTAGTGTTGACACAACTCTAGATATAGAACCTGTGGACCACGTTTAATGGAGTAGGTATCTGTACCTAGATTAGTGCCTTCTTGTTGGATACTCCCTGTCTCTTCAGTTCAGCTCTTGCCAACCACCTGTCTAGACTCAAGATGGACCAAAACCAAGACATGGCGACAAAAGTTGAACATAAAAAGCAATTAAGGGAGCCGTTAACATCAGCTGGTGTCCACTATGAAAGGGGAGATCAGATGGGCACCTAGACGGCACTAAAGTACCAACTGTGCCCGCATTGCTATATAATAACCTCTTGGGACGCTGCTCTTGGGCAGGTCGACTCGGATTCGTCATCATCTTCATTCGTGACTCTTTTGCAAGCTGTGACGAACGTGTACGAAAATATTCGCTCAACTGAATATCTTCTTAATATTCCTTCAAGCTGTAGGTGGCAAGGACCTGCTAGTACTGTTTATGACTTCTCACTAGCTTCCATGAAGCTAGATTTGTGATGGTATACTCCGTCTCTGGGCCAGTTATCGGCTCCGTCAGGTCTACGATACAGAACATAGCAGTGCCCAGCTCACTTTTGAAGGCCCCAGGTCTCCCGTCTGGCTTTCCGTTGACTCTGGACTCGCCATTGGTATGGTCGGGATCTCAATTTGAGCAGGAACCAGAGTATCTTGTCCAATTGGTCGGGTCTGACGTCAAAGAGCTCGAGAACGCTTTGAAGGGGTTTAAGGGTTTGCTCGACCCTATTTAGAACCCCCCTTTTATTTAACATCATCTGATGCAAGACATAGAAATGGACCTTGATGGTGACCTTGTCAGTCGGGATAATTTCATACTACCCACATTGGGTTTAAAGTTAGAGAAACTTCGTACGGATGTCTACCAAGGAAGAGGATTTGGAGTTTTGCGGGGACTGAATCCGCAGCAGTACTCGGTGGAGGACTTGACCGTGCTGTATCTTGGCATCCAAGTCCACGTTGCGAACCAATTTGGTCGGCAGGACAAGAAGGGGAATATGCTTGGTATGGGGTTGGTATCTGATGCAGAAAATCGGTTTGTAAACGCTGACCGAGACAGTTCATATCATCGCTGATAGCACCTCGAAGATCAAAGCTGACCACCATCGACATTCCACAGCGCCTATCGTATGTTAGGAGTGATTTATAACATTTTAGAAAAGCACACCTTGCTAATGCCTGAACCAGACGTTTCACAACGAGGAGGCGGGTGATATCGTGAGCTGGTTGACAAGAAGCACAGCGCTAGCAGGCGGTAAATGCATCATTGCTTCGGCCTATACAATCTACAACGTACTCGCGGCTAGTCGACCCGACCTAGTCCGGACACTGGCACAATCTGATTGGCCATTTGCGCTGTAAGTCAAGCCTCAGAGACTCGCGGCATTCTGAATGCGTGGAGAAATATTATGCGACTAACAAGACACTGTACAGACCGCATTTTCATTGCCGACCAGTGATATTCCATTACAAGGGTCGACTGATCATGAACTTTAGTCGAGCAGCGTTGAGGGGAAGTGCAAGCCATGAACGATCTGCAGATCTTCCCGCGATGACTTGCAGCCAATCTGAAGCTCTGGACGCCATTGAAAACATTGCCAAGACCATGCAGCTAGAGATTCGAATGAAAGCTGGAGATGTGCATTTTATCAACAACTTGGCTATCTTACATCGGCGCGAAGGCTTTATCAATGGGTCGACTTTGCAAGAACGTCGACACTTGGTACGTATGAGACTTCGGGATGACCAAATAGGGTGGGACATTCCGGCACACTTGCAGCATGAGTGGGGGAAGACATTCGACCCAAAGCTGAATAAGGTGTGGCACCTCCAGCCCATGCCCGACGGGTTTTTCCCACTGAGGACGCAGCCAAACTAGGCGATGGGCGAATGGGCAAAGTGAAGCCATGATGAAGCTATAAAGGATGTTGGGGTGTCCTAGCAAAGCAGCTAGACAGCTAAGAGAAGCGCAAATAATCTCCACATCCTAGTCCTAGTCCTAGTAAGAATTTACCCTAGTCTTTGCTGTATTTCTTAAAATACTACGTCACCCCTTACACGTTGGGCTGTTGGTGTAAGGGGTATAGTCAGCCAAAGGCTGAAAGTCCGCGAGCCAATCAATTGCCTATTGCCATTACGTTGTCTATGTTCAAATCATGTAGAATTATGCAGAACTATGGTCTACCATATAGGGATTCCGCGTAAGAACTTGCTGCTTCCTCAGCTCTTGGTCTCTCAGCTTCATCTTCATAGCATCTGGCGAAAATTCATAAAACAGGTGACTACGATCAAATGGGGCATCCAGCATTAAGCCCTTTAGTGTTTTAATACGAGACACGGCTACGTAACTCAGACCAGTCTGAAAGTCTCGACAGGAGAGGTCCGTGACGATTAGATCTTCAGTGATGCTCTGTGATTTGTGAACAGTAATGGCGTAGCATACAATCGCATACAATCGCATACAATCAGCGGAAACTGTGTGCGAGTGCAGAGGGTGCTTCCGATGAGGAAATCCCTCGCTACCGGAACAATCGGAATAACTTTTCTACCGTTAGGCCTGGTCAGGAACACCGGACCGCTGTACTTGTCAAACTCCATCATGATAACACAGGGTGGCTCTTGAATGGGGTCAGCCCCAGGTGCCCAGCCGATGTCATAAACAGTATCACGAGCGTCGTTGTATAGTCCAGCGGGCTGCCAGAGGTTAGATGTTAGCATCAAACGGGCGCCAATGCACACGGGAATTTGCTTTGCAGGGTTGCCAGCCTTATCATCAGGAGCAACAGCCGCGCTAGGGTCGACATTCCTGGCCTTGACCTGGATGACTGGCTTGCTGAGGCGGTCGAGGTGAAGGTAGTTATATTCGTTTACCTTATCTTTTGTGGCGTAAACTCGTAAGGCGTTGGTGAACCTCGCGACCTCTTGATCGTCTAGCTTTGCCTGTACACGAACGGATAGAAGCCTCCAGGACTCCACCGACAATTGAAGCACTCGAAGTTCCCCGAGAGCCGTGCGAAACCCGGCTTGATCGTCACCCCGCTACCTCTAGACAATCTTCAAAAGGACCGTCTTATCGAAGCGCTGATATGCATTCCTGCCCTTAATTTCTACTCCCTGCACCTCTTTGTCATAATAAAGCGGCTTCTGCAGCACTGGGGGGAGCTGGAAGAAGTCGCCAACCAGGAGAATGTCCGGACCGCCAAAGAACTCCTCATTCTGGTTCGGGAATGCCTCGCGGAGTCGGTCATCGATCCATGAGAGCTGACGTAGTCCTAACATGCTCTTTTCATCAATGATCAAGTACTTGATTTCCTTCAGCTTCTTCTGGAGCTGAGTCCTATCAATGGCTGAGAGAGGTCTAAAGTCCTTATTGATTGGGAGGTGTAGCAAGGAGTGTAATGTAGTGCCCGAAATCTGATTTCCTGCGACGCCAGTCGGCGCGGCACTCCAAACAGGTGTCCCTCTCCCAGCAGCAGCGGCTTGGAGATGCGCGGAGAGCAGGTTAATGAGGTATGACTTTCCGGTACCGCCTCCACCATCTACATGGAGCAGCATCTAAGACGATTCATGGGTCAGAAAGTGACCCATCATCGTATCATACACTAGGCGCTGTTCTCGATTTAGCGAATGGCGAGCTTCCAAGGGCTGATGATCCACATTCAGGTCAAGGCAATGTTCCGTTCTGCGCTGTCTCCAGTAGTCACCATTGAGGATGCCATCATCAGTATATCGTCCAATGTGAGGGGCCGCCGATATCCTCTTCCTCCAGTGACCCGGTCAGGTAGCATGCGGGCGAGTTCATGCCAGTCCTCGTCCACAATGGGGTCCTCATTCACCTCCACCTCAAACTCATCGTCCTCTGGCCTCAGCTCATGGGGTATCTGGCTCGCCATAGTAATCGTTCGCATGGGCGTCATGATGCTGTCTGCAGCACTTATACGCAGCCACAAAGGAATCGAAGCTCTGCCCGCCCACCGAGAGCAGCTCCTCAGGAGAGCGATGTGGATGAGCCATCATCAATTTCACTCGGCAGAAGTCGCCAAATTGAGGCGATGACTCCCTGGACTGGTATCGAGGGAAATAGGCCAGAACCCTTTTCTTCGCGTCAGCAGCGAGTCTCCTCCACGTCTTGAGATTGTACGATTGTAGGTACTCGAGGTAGGTTACATTCTCATGCTGGTCATTTCTCTCGAGGTATTTCCTGTAGCTGCCAATGGTCTTATTAATATCTTGGTCGACGCGGTACGAACGCGCATGCTGCTCCAACGGACGGCAGTCCACGGTGACCACCATCCGCGTGCCCTCCTGAAGGGGAATGTTGAGCAGCAGGTGGGAGATCTCCTGTGCCGAGTAATCTCTCTCGGCAATCAGCTTGTTCATAAGGCGAGAGGAGAAGGGTAATAGCGGCTGAAGGTGTGCCGTGTGCGGCAAAACTTGGTCTGCAAGCCTGCAGTACGGCTCAGACTTCTTTTCAGACTTACTGCAGTATTTCGCGGCATACGTGATGACCGCCTGCAAGCTGGTGTAGGGAGATTTGTCGATATTGGCAAGCCAGCCCAGGACAATGGCAGGATTGAAGTGGTTCATGAGGTTGTCGTTCCGAGCCGCCTCGAAGACGTAATATGACTTACCTTCCTTCCTGATGACGGCAGCCAGCTCCCGCAGGGCGCGAGGGAAGTTAAAACGGCACTCTCTCTCTGGGTTGGCAGCATTGGCGACCTCAATGTCGGCAGCAGCCCCTTCCATGTCCCTTGCTAGATTGTCGGTTCATTTTCTGACACGCAGGCAGTATGTGGTGTTGCACTTGTGCCGTTGGCAACGGTTGACAATTTGTGAGAGCCGCAGGAACGTCAGCTCGATGCCTAGGGGATCTCCACTCAGCGGATTACCCTCGCCCTGAGGCATGGCCCTACTCGGCTCGGGGTTGATGGCAGTAATGTGGAATCCCCAGGTGCGTGCAAATACATCACGAGCCGCTTGGTCCTCCATGTCGGCTCCTGGAGCATTTCACATCCAATACAGACCATGATTGTGCGGACTACCGCGGCCTTGCCATTCATACCGATCCCAGTAATCCGTGATGTTGAACTTCTTCTTTAACACGATATCACGAAAGAAACAGTATCGGCGGTAGAAATGGAAAGCAACAATGTGCGGGTTCTGGCGCAGTAAGCGGCGCGATAGAGCCATTCTCTCCGGCTCGGCGGCAGCTAGCCAGTCTTCGTATTGCGGCATGTGCTGGTAGAGACTCCGCCAGTGTAAATCGTCAGGGCTAAATGTGATAAATGAGCCAGGACAGCCAAGGTTGTAGGCATATGCCTCGAGGTCCTGTCTCTTTCTGTTCCAGAAGGGACGCTTGCCGCGAATAGACACCGCATGTCTTGTGATCGAGTTGATCAGCGCCTGCGCCTCGGGGTCGTCGCTGTGCTTCAGCACCTGGATAAGCTCGTCTCGGGTGAGCGGCTGATGCATCCCATGATGCTGCTTCACAAAGAAATTGGATCGGGCACGTGCCTGTGACTGCATCAGGTTATTGAATGCAACAAAGCGGAAGGTCGGGTGGCGTGCAAAGCGGCCGTCATGCCAGCGCATCGCATGCTCGATGTAGTCTTTGTAATCAATAGAGCGTAATCGAGGCTCAACAAAGTCAGCTCTCCCGGTAGGAAAGAGACAGGGGAGCGCTAAAGAGAGTAGAGCTTGCGAGCGTGTTGCACCCGCACCTGCGTCGTAGCCGGTCCTATATCAGCTTCTGATTCTCCGACGAGAACAGACCGCAGAGCATCGAGCTCTGTGTCCTTGGCTAAGAGATCTGGCACCGCGGCCGCATCCTCCAAGTCTGGCTCTGCCTCTTGATCTTCCTCAGGTCCTACATCGGCAGCCTCCACCTGACTCTGCGGGATAGCATCCAGCACATTGCCGTCCTCGAGCAGTTGGCTCAGGCGCTCTTCGTCGATGGCAATGCTTCGATAGCCAGGATGATGGCGCAGGAGGTAGTTGAGCCATATGGTGACTGGCTGGCGCCGTACACGGAACTGGCGGGTAAACTGCCGGCTAAGGTTTGCGTGGGATGAGGTATTGGCAGGACGCAGTAAGACCTTATTCAACTCCTGTGGCAAAAGTGAGAGCTGGTTGTACACCAAGCCAACCTCGCGGAGGAAGTGGACCACATGGCCCCGATACTTGTACTGCTGCCCTCGCACCAGCATAATGTTCACATGGGCATGAACGCGAGCAATCAGGGACTCTTCAGTAGGCGTAAGCTGAGGCAATCTGACTGGCACAAGGCCAAAGTCGAGCTGATTGTCTGCAGAGAAGAAATATGGCTCGCCGGAGCGGCGATTCGCATCCTTTCGGTAGCAGCGCCCACAAATGCCATCACGATCGATCTGCATCTGAAACCAGTACTCCCGGCATCTACTACAGAATTCCATCTGGTCGTTGTCGAGCATGGTCCAGAATTCACGTAGGGTGGTCTTATCGCGATCATTCAAGGCGGGCGCATCGAGGCCCCCATTCCACACCGGATCTTGTGCATCAACGACGGCCGATTGTTCAGGCAGAATAATGACTGGACTTCGAAGTCGCCTCTGCGGCCTCGACGACTGATTTTGCAGTGGAGACTTTCTTGGTCGGCCTCCTGTGCTAGGGGCAGGACCACGACGACCACGCCTTGCATTATTACTGTTGCCCTCTTCATCCCCTGAATCAGAATCGCACCCTACCCCCAATTGCCTGAGGTACCTGCGTGGTCGAGCTGGCGAAAGGAGGAGGTTGAAATAGTCCTCAACGTCAATATCCGACTTAGAGAGCTGGTCCCTGCAAATTTTTCCCAGCCATGTGCCGCTAAAGTGAGACGAACCTCGTCACACATTTCGTCTTTCGACATTGCCTCAGCTGCTATCCTAGAACTCACCGACAATATCTCTATAGCAATAACCCCCACCTGCCCACACAGGCCATCCCCACTAACATTGGTATTGAGGTCAGCCAGGAAGTTTATATATGGGTAGAGCCCAACGCCGATGCCATGGACGAAGAGTATAGGTAGCCTCGTCTTGGATGCGCGCTGCCGATGCCAGTAAGTGAGGGCTTTCCAGGGGAGCTATAGGTGGAAAAGAGATTGAAGGGGCGCAAGGGAAAGGTAGTGAGAAATTGGCGGAATGAAGTGCGGTGAAAGTTGAAGGAATGATATCGCAAACGGATGGACGCTGCTGTGTCGACAATAAACACGCACTAGAGAGTAGCACGATTAGAGTTAGAGACATGAATTTTTATGCGTAGTCTTGATCGAAGACCTACTAGATACCACGCCAAGCTCCGATGGAGCATCTCTACCTCGTCGAGGGTCAATCTGAGGCACTCGGCCTGTCCACGGCCAGGCTCCAACTTCCTGCCTAGCAACTTCTCCATCTCTCTAGTATACTCTTCCAACTCATCATTGTAATCCGGATTATACTCTCCCGTATTTAAAAACGCCCATCGGAAGAAGTCCTTGACATCCTCCCGCTTAATCTCTGACGCTGGCGCATCCCGGAACCATTTGGTTAGATACTGCACCGGATCAGGAATGGTACTCTGGCATTGATGGAACAACTTCCGGCGATCGTCGCGGCTAGGCGGGATGAGATGCCTTGCAGCCCTCTGGAGTTATTGTTTACGCGGAAGATATATTGCGAGATAGAAAAGGGCCTCAAGAGCGAGCCACGCCTGCAGTACTCGCGGGGGTTGGAAAGTAAGATGGACTAGCGGGCTGACAAGCGAATAGACGACACTTAGGGGTGCTATAAGGTGCAGGAAGAATTTGCATGTTCGAATGAAAATGTAATCCCATAAGGACGTTCCTATCATGGTAAAAGTAGATATCGAGGAAGTGCAGAGGTGTTAAATAGAGGTGCCCTGTTGAGTACGTTCAGTCTATGCTCCATGCAAAGTGATTGTGCTACTTATATTTAAAATCGCCATGACGTTTGTCGGATCCAAGTTGAATTTTTTTTTTGGGACGCCTTACTCGCCATTCTCCCGCTTATAAATTTTTGATTTAAAAAGTTGACATGTGAAAACAACTCTTGAAGAGCCAAGTATGTTGAATCACTGTGATGTCACCTGCCCTGGCTCGTATCTAGTGGTTTCGCGCTGCTGGGGCCTAATCCTGACTTGACGCCAGATAAGAGACGCGCAGAGTTTAGCAGCGACCTAAATGTATTTTTAAGAGTAAGTTGTAGTCCAATCCGGCAAGGCTGGTTGGGTTGATGTTGATGTATGCATCATATTTGGCCCAGGTCGATGTTCTTCATTCGGCAGCGGCTTCCAGACAGTTGTGTTGATACAACCACATATATACAGAAGAATAACATGTAGGTAATAGATTGCAGATGATTATAAAGTAATATAGCTGATGGCTATATTGATAGCTAGTCAAGTGTCTATTCCATATATAGATCCATATACAGATGTAGTGTCGGCGTGTGACTTAACCTTGTGACAACAGGAAACCCAAGCCGTGGATAGGCAACAACTTTGCAATGCCTGACCGCCACAATAGTGTGAATCAGTACAACCGCTGCGACGACATCTCTTTGCTGGCTAAGGCAACGGCAACCACGCAGATTGAGTTCGAGACGCTCGCCGTGCCTCACGACTACGGGTTGAGAAACCACCCTAACTATAGTCACAGCAGACACATTTCTAGTGGTCCGTTCTCTTACCACACGTCAAGATCTCGGTCTAGTGAGGACTATCAGGATAACTACTGTCGCCCGTCCCGCCAAGCAAAGAGTTCGAAGCCTAACTGGCCCAACTCTGCGTCTCCTCCCACCTTTTCTCACGACTCTCTCTCTCCTCTTGACCACATTCCGAATACTAGTCCAGCCCACCTTCCTCATCTGCACCCCTTCAGAGCTACCGAGTCTGCAAAACTTAACCCTGCTACAGCACAACATCACTCCCTCACTGGCCGCGATGGAGTCCCGTCTGGACAGTGTCTGTGAGACATAATGCGTGGACTGTTGCTCACCAGTAATGGGCTAGACAAATTATGGGAGCTTTGATAGTGGCTTAAGAAGAACGTAAACTGGGCGCATGAAGTGTGGTGTGCTATCAGTGGTAGTGTTATGGTGGTGAGTAAGAAGTCAGGCGTCGACGAGGAGAGCCGTGCTCGAGTTGCTGTATGGTTATTAAATCGTTCAAGTAACGATTCCCCTGCGTGGTACAATGCGGTCTTGGTCGAATATCAAGGCATGGTGCCACATCTGTCTGTTTCCCGGCGAGACTTGGCGAAAGCCTTACTTATGAAGAGGATCGCAAATATCATCATTGTCACAGTTGTCAGTTGTAATAGACAAACGGTCCAACGGATCCACGTAGAGTCAGAATCAACCACGATGTCGAACCCCGTCTGCCGACTGAGTAAGATCACACCGGCAATGCGCACACAATGCGTGAAATACTAGAGTTAGAGCGCAATCTCCGTGGCCTCGAAAGAGTATGCGGAGGCGCACCGCCAGGTCAGAAACGCGAAACAAACCCTGAGGAGAGAGCTCAAAGAGAAGATACGCGAGGAATGGACTGACAAGCAAGCAGTCGACGACTGTTGAAGACGAAGAAGGGACTTATCTGCAGGTCCGGTAACGAGACGAACAATGTCATCTAGACCCGCAAGATCCACTAAGCTCATGGCAAAGGCAGCAAACACTAGGTCGGCCTCGAGGCTCCACACGCGTGGAGCTGGCTGAGATTCAGAAATGCACAAGACACGACGAATCTAGTGCGCGATCAATATGGCTGAGTAGCCCATATACCCGCCCAACTCAATGACGACCCGCGGCTTTTCAGAGGCAATGATTTCCGCTAGTATCGCACTTTTGCGGGGTCCCATGTGCAGGAGGAATTCTTCATTGCTCGCGAATGTATCCATAGCGGCGAGTGTTTTCTCGGGCTGACCGCGCATGTGCTCAAGGTTGACATGAGAAAAATTGTACTTCATAAGCTTAGCTTCCCTCCCGTCTTGCCACTGCGCATCACAAGATAGGCATTAGTGAGGCCCCAGGGAAAGTAGAATATGAACAATAGGCATTAAGAGAGAGTCAAAAAACGTCTACGTAGGCGTTGCCAGCAATAACAACCTTCTGTAACGAGGGGTACTTCTTGACTAGTTCAGCGGAAAGAGGAATCATTTGACGTATTTCGTAATCATATATGAGGATCCTTTCAACTAGCGCAATCTACAAGTCTGTTCAAAGGCTAAAGCGAGAATGATCTAGGCATTTACGTTCTCAAAGACTGAGGGGAGTACATTTCGTCGAAGGCCATATCTAGAACCATGCGGGCTCCGTGGCGCCTGAGCTTTCAACGCAGAACGCAGCCAGCCATACACCTCGTTGGTATTGGATGTTGGCTTAACAAGGCCCAGTCAGCGGCTGTCAGTAGGAGAACGGAGCTACTCCGGCGACAATCCCCATGATAACCCCTATGACATCGGATGACGGTATGTTGACCTCAGAGCGGAAGCCGACGTCTCATTGGCTTACAGACACGGAGTACTTCCCCACAATATAATTGGACACTGGTTCTTGAGCAGCGGGAGCTTGCTGATCTGCCTAATGTCGGCAAACACGATATAGTGAATCTCTCCAAGCCTCCTTGACTCCCCATTTCCGTTATGGTCACAAGACCCGCCTTGTCCATACTGGCAGCAAGAAATCTCGTCGCTTCGTCGGGCTCTTCATTGCCTTTGCTGGTTATTGACTCTCGCAAACCCGACAAAATCTTAGTCCGGGGTAAACGTTGGCCGATATCGTGAAATAGTTGGCATGCTCGGACAAACAACTCTAGTTGAAGACTCAGCGCATGGGGCCGCGCATCAACATGACCGTGGCTGCGACCTAGGAGCTGGAACTTGTGCCGCATGCCGAACGCAGTACTGTAGCTCCACAGATCCGACATAACGGCATCGCTGCTTAGCAATGAAAGAGATAACGCTGTTTGTACCTCATAAAATTCGAGAATCGAAAGGCGTACGAACGGCTCGGCAACCCTGATGATGAGCATATAATACGACATGGTATCGATTTACCAGTCAATATTTCGACCGGCACGAGCGAATGTGATAGAACAAAGCAATACCACTGAAGAGAGGCAAATAATATATGTCAGGAACAGGCGTATCGGAAGCTAGATGCGGTTTTTTCTGACCTTGTCCTGCCAAAAAGTGCTACAATTGTAACAGGCGGAGGCAGGTATTCTTTGCGGCGATGAAGTTCGGGACAAGACTCGTCCGGTCGTCCTCTATTTGAACAAGCGCTAGATCAACTGGGTAATATCATAATCAGTATTGAGTACCTTTTTGTCGTATGACAGCTGTGGCTGACTAGAAACAGGAGATGGGGCTCAGAGTCAGTCTTGCGCACTCATCGCCAGTTTAGCTTTGTCATCAGATCCAAACCTCTGCGGTGTTGGCTGCTTTCTCGTTGTTATAGATTGGTCGAAAATAAAGCTCAATTCTGGTCGGCGAAGTCGTTTTACAAGCATGACTCACGCATCCAAACAATAAAAATGAGAGCGCTGCCGGCGTCCTGTTCTCTCGCATGTTCTCGCCTACGCTCTGAAAAGGGATTCATAGGCTAAACCATTCAATGGCGAAATATAAACGGAGCAGCTCCTCATACAAGGCTTCCGCTGCACTCTGGTGGCTAGAGAGATGTCCATACAGAGTCAGTATGACTATTCCTCGAAGCACTGCTCAGTCTCCAGCAGCCGCAAGGCTTCCTCCACAAATTTATGCCGCCAAATAGCGGCATATAAAACTATCCTGTTCGATGCAGTATATCTGGATGGATAATGTCAGCGCACGCTGTTTAGCATCTCCGATCGGAGGGGTACGAACGGCAGAAATGGCTAGCATCGAATTGCCAACAAACCTGGAGCAGAAGTTAATTCTCTTACTGCTCTTAAACTTCCCTGCTACATCAACCCCAGCGCATATATCCTCGACGAACATAGCCGATGTATAGCCCTTGTGAGTGTGTTATCCCAAGTCTAGAAAAGAGTTAATAGATAAGTGAGCGTTTCATCATCGGAGTCGACCTTTGTCTATGCTGAGGTAGGTAAATTTTCTGGGACCGGGCCGTATGGGTCAAGCCTCAAGGGCGCGCTCGGTGTGTGGCATCGTGGCAGATGCTAGGAGACGGCCTTCGAACGACTATAGCTAGATGTCAAGAGTGGAGATGTGTCCCACCGGGTAACTTCGCGTGTTTTCAGCATATCAAGGGTCGTGTCCAGGTTGGCATTCGATCGTAAAGACTCGAGCAACGCGTTGAACCTGGAACCGTGGCAAATCAAGTCGTCTAGACCAAGGACGTCACATGCATATATGGCGCTGCAGCTAACGTGCAGCTCTTGTCCTAGACTGGGCAAAAGGTGCAAGTAAACCCGGGCACAATATTCTGTGATCGCAATTCGAAACATTGCCACCCTAGCGATGTGATTCGAGTCATATTACCATATCTAGAGGCGGAACGTCCCTGCCACAGGCAAGCATTCATCAGCTGCCCTATGGATATGACTACATCTCAAATGACGGACGAAAATACCAGTCATGACGCAAGACAAGGAGGGCTTGCCTCGCAATCGGATGCATTGAATGGCAAGGGAAATAGTCCGCCCAACCAACATGGCGACCCACAAGTACCAGGTATAGCCTGTTGGAACACTTGAGGGAGGTTTTGGATGGATACCGTGGCTTCATGCGGGGGATCGATCACTGAAGAACTTGATTAGATTGGGGATACATCCAATCAGACGAGACACCGCCATATTATTGTGATAACTATCATGCTTTCTCACCCACCCGCTGGGCCGATCAGAATACTAGGCAGCCAGCTTGTAAACCAACTTTCACGTGAGTTGCTGAGCAGCGCGTGCCAAAAACCAGGAATCGCACAGGACACGCAAAGCATCCAGTTCGAAACCAAGCCGCTTCATGAACCTTCCAGAGCAGTTTGACCATTTCAACAATCGAGATAACAGTCCTACCCTTCCGAAATGACTTCTGCAAACAGTGCAAGTGTGCAAGCAACACCGGTATCGATCTCGACCTCAACGTCGACACAGACACCTGTACAGCTGTTCTACGACACTAGCTGGGGTGACCTGAGGCCTGGGGAGCCGTCAGCACTCTGCTCAAGTGACGGTCAATACATCCTTGATGACTGGGGAGTCTATGGCTACATGGAAGACGCGGACACAACTACTACCAGGGAACGCCGGGTCGCCACGAACAAGAGAGAGGCAAGTACTATGCTATTATGGAACGCTTCAGCCATTCAAACCCCGGCAATCAAGCGCAAATACGACGCAAGTCAGAAAAATGGCAGTCATGATAATCAAGAGAACCCTAGAATGCAAAAATCCAAATTCAAGAAACAGCCACACCCGATCGACATTTAATACCTGCGACAGTTCCCCCAAATCTACAGACCGTCGCACAGAAACAATACCAGATAAGCATCAGCAACAAGATCAGTAACAGAAACAACAGCAAGAACAAGAAGCCTGGAAAGGGCAAGGAACCCGCGCAACCTATACCTGAAACGGTCCCTGAGAAACAGGCTCGCAACACGCGGCTGCTGGATCGAAATCGCATCGCCGCCAACAAATACCGCACCCGAAAGCAGTCACAAAAACAGCTCCTCGAGTCTGAGGAGCACGAAATCGAAGATTACAACCGATTTCTGCACAAATGTCTCGCGGACTTAACGACAGAGGCATACCTGCTCAAGATGCAGCTCCTGCAACATACCGAGTGCAAATGCGTCCTCATCCAAAGCTTTATCTTAAGCAGCGACGCGCAGGAGTTTGCTGTTGCGCTGCCTGGGATGACCTACGAGAACACGCATATGATTCACACTCAAGAGTGGCTTGCAGATGCACCTGGTAATATAGGGAATCCTAGTACGATAATCTATGCCGCATGCGAAATGGGTCTATACTGATTTTGTACTCCCCATCCCCTCTTTATATTGGATTATGCTTCTGATTTTATGGCTCGGACACTGTGAAACTCTGGAAAACGGAGTCTATGAACATTATGTTGTACAAGTAGCGTGAAGAGTTTGAGAAATAGTCCTGTTTTAGCTAGTAAGTTATATCTTCTTATCCTCGGAACCATTAGTCTCATTCCTCTTTATGGATTACGAAGTAGTCGAGGTTGCCAGTTTCAAGGATGCCCCTCCAAGGCTGTAACAGTTGGGCGAAGACTGATTAAATGCAAGAAGCGCTGCCGGCCCCATAGGACAAGCTGCCTCCAGGATCTGTGGAGCTGATCGAACCGATCGATGTCCCTTCCCTCCTCACGCCATTGTCCCATTTCTGTCTCCCTCCCCTTTTCAGTCCATCATAGTGCCCGACTCTAGCCACCTAGGATATATGTGGGCAGCACCACCAGAATGGCCGTCGCCCACCATAAATAGCGCAATGCCCTCGTTTTCCCTCCCCCTTTCCTTCAACCATCCCTAATCTCTTTGCGCCTTAATCCAGGTATCATTTCCAGGAAACACGATACAACTCCACCCAGGTTTATGTAAACAATATGACAGGCGCTCGAGCAAGAAGCATGGTATGGGTTTAAGGAAAATCCGGCCCGTCATCCAGATATGATGCATGTCCATCTGTTCCGTGACAATACCTCGTCAGCCGACCAACAACTAGTAGTTCAGCGGACGTAGCGGCAAGGGCCGACGCGCGAGCCACAACCATCTGTGAACAGTACTGAACCGGTGCAAGTCGAGCTCATGATGGCAAGCCGGAGCGGTCACATTGACGGACTCGGTACATTACAACGGAGAATTGACTAGACAGGTTAATTTCGCACCGAGACGCGTTGGCGCCGTCTTCATCCCTGTGCTCGAGAAGCAGGATGAAGAATGGAGCTGACTGTTAGAGGAGCCATTAGTTTCAAATTGGTCAGAGACATGGAGTACATACAGGGTAATACTGGGTTCCGTTTTGAGGACTGTCAGTCATCTCGAGAACTGGGCTCCATGAACCCGGATTTGACAAAACAACATAATGCAGAGTTGTGAAGTAGATACGAAGTGTTGGGAGCAAAAAGTCCACGCGCCCCGCTCGTGATCCCATGTCAGAATAAATTCGCTGTCTGCAAGATACGCGCCTGCAGCTCTGCGGAGAGGAGCTCGTACACAGTGTATATTCGTTCCGAGCTAGCTCTCCGAAGCGGCCGGTTATCTTCGTCGGCTATAGTCTAGGTGGAAATGTCATCGTACAGGTAAGCTAGTCCTGACCTTTGCCATGGATTTGGCTGACCTGTATTCAGGCCCTTCTGCATGCCAGCGATGACGACAGATATAAGTTCTTGCTGAAAGCGACTGTCGGTCTAGTGTTTCTGGGAACACCTTTTCGGGCACAAAGTGGCAGCCATTCCTCGATTCTCTCGCGCGGCTTTTTGGACCCGCAGGCTCACACCGCGGAATCACAAGGGAGCTCGGTTTTGATGAACCTGAGCTATGGGACATATTGCATCGCTTTTGCATGCTACGCAACAAGCTTTTAGCGAGCTCTATGAAACCGACTACGGGCGGCGGTTTGAGGTTGCCCGAGTGGCAAAAGGAATGGTATGTAGGAGCATCGCACGGTTGAAACTACCCATTATTAATAGACTTCCTGATGAATTTGGGAAGTATTTAAAGCGGATCGACCAAGCATTGCCCATGAGAACATGTTCAGATATAAAAGGTCGTCAGTGGCCGGCTTGGAGTCTATGAGATAATCTTCGAATAGGACTACAAACAGAAGAACACTGCGGTGGTCAATTTACTTGTTATCAGGTTGTTATCTCTGAATGCACCCGTAATATCTCAGTGGTCTTGTCGGTGCCAATGGCAGCAACCTCTCATTCGTGATACAAGTTGAGCATCGTCAGTTCTTCCAGACAGGACTTCAGGTATGGCGAATCCGTCGCCGCGCGCTCAGCACATAATGAACCCAGGTACCTTTCGTTGCGTTTCATCAGCTTGAATCCTAATTTAAAGTTAATATTCTCCAGTTTCTTAAGCCAGAGGCTGCAGTTGGCCTCTTCGTTGTTTTCCAGATCTCTTGCATGCGGGACAAATATCAGCATCGTATTCAGGGTATCCTTAGTCTGTTACCCAGATCAAGGTTGTTCAAGCTAAGCCGTAAGTAGTCAGGGGAAGCAAATCAGTCAAGGTAGAGATACGCTAATACAATTAATGACGATGTGAAAAGCTAGATATTGAAAACTATATTACGAAACTGATAAGGTTTTGGCTCTGTCTTAGTGTCTTGTAGAGTATCTTGTGCAGGACGGCGATTCCGCTCCTATTCGTATAATATCGAATTATACGTAATAATAAATATGTTAGGGTATCTGACTGACTCTTTAGATCCTTCATGTATTTCTTTAATTGTTATTATGTACGATCCATTGTGTTTCTACACGGCGGGTGAAGCCACAGGCCTCTATTATACTAGGGGATTCGGTTAATGATATAGTAATTGTTTATCTTTCGTGGAATCAAGTATTTCAGCTTTGACAAAGAAAGTCTAGGTCGACTTCACCTTGACAACCATGTGTTGCCCTGTTATCGTCTGGACTGTTGTAAACAGCAGCGCAAGGCCTTTGACAGTCTTGGGGGCAAATAACGGATGGGCAGGATGAGCTTCTTGGCTGCAGCTTCAGACCATGAGCACAAAATCGCCTTGGAAAAGAGTCATTTATGTCCGAAATATCGTAAAACAAGTCTAGCAGTGGAAGAAGAGTATGATCGAAAGTATATTCGAATTGAGTGACATTTGCTAGTCTAGGATCCGTAGATACTTTAATAGAAACACCAATAGATGAAGATATTCCTGCTGGCAGATCTTGCACCTTTTTGTATCGATAAGACTCACTGTATGCCTCTCCCAGCTGTAGAGTCCGCATCCCAGGTTCATCTTGCTGGGCTGCTCTCAGATACACGGGGAAGGGGCAAAGATTTAGTACTCGAGCCTGTGATATAGCATAGCTTGGAGAGCACAGAGCAAGAAAGCACGTGAATATTGAGAAAAGTGTCATGTCGATCGTATGCACTGTATAGTCACTAAAGAACCTCCTTTTGATATATTAATAACATGGGGCGCCCTCTTTGAAGATATATTATATAAACTAAGTCTACCTTTTTGATAATATATGGAGTAAATATTTAATTGTTGCTCACTAACCTCAAGCGTCATTTTGTGTTCCGCTGCTATACGTTGACGGTCTGTTCCCGACTTCATGACCGCGTTGCCGGAGCCAATGCGCCCGATGAAGATCCCCGGGACATAGACAGCTTCGTTAGCCGGAAACTGCCTCACCACCCTGTTGGCCTCATCGCAACCTAATTCAGCGCATGAGGCTTTGGATGCCGTGTCGCAGGGAGAACCAGTCTCGCTCGAGCATGTGCCACAGTCGCCGTGGTGCATGTGCACGTAGCCTGGTGAATAGGACATCTCCGGATCGACCAGGATATTGGTAACTTGCCTGCCACCGCTTGCGTATAGCCGTCTCTTGAAGTTTCGTGAGATGCGACATGGAGCTCGATTGCAACCGCTCCCTGCCACGTTGCGTCTCAAAGTGAGCGAGAAGCACTCGAATATCGCGGCTTGCTCTACCGAGACTGTCCTCAATGGTGAACAGCGAAGCGCCCCGGGTATTGCCTCCCATAATCATATTGGATGATCCACTTGCTTATGACCACATCGCCCAAGAAAGCGTTCTGATGCAAAATGTTGGGTACGCCACCACAGATCCCCACGAGAGGGGCGAGCCTCAAGCCGCCGTAGCTCGAAAGCACTTGCGTATATTCCTTTTCTGTGTGTCTAGAACACAGAGGGCACACATGTAGACGTTGAGAGTTTCTAAAACCTCCAATGCCCAGTGTTCGATGTTCAGCTCGGAGCTTCTCTTCTAGTACGTGTATACATCTCTCGCGTTGAGGCCGCGAGAGATGTAGGGGGAATTGCAAGGGGATTACGATCCAATTGATCAAATGCGCTGTATTATCTTTATGATGATACTGATGATAACTTGTACAATATTCCTGCCTAACAGTGAATTCCTTCCTCTCATTTTATCTCTCGTGCCTCGTGCGTTGTGGCGGTTGCATTGCATGATGCCTAGGGCCTAAGACGCCTGTTGGGCCAATCCAACAGCGTTGCCTACGACCCAATCTAACAACATCTCTCTGAGAGCGCGCTTTGAAGATGGATACGGTTAAGCTTTGTGGCATCTCCTCCTATTCATCACTATGTGAGGGTCTTGGTATAACCGAACACAAGGTTTCCAGCCAATGATTCAACGCAGCGACCCAGAGCCCGAACAATGCCAAAATCGAGTCTATGTTTGCCTCAATATATGTCATGGATGGGAACCTAGCCCTAGCAAAACAAGAAGAGGTAACGGGTTCAACGTACGATATTCAATGGCCGTTCAGACATTGGGCAGTCAAAAACCTTGTCCGAATGGAGGGAGGCGAATGTGGGGAGCAGGGACCCGAAGGTTATTATGCGGAGAAAATATGTCGCCACTGAATTTTTTCATCACTTGCCTGGTGTTTTGAACTCCCTAATTCAAAACACCCTACAGTATACAGTGCCGCTCAAAGACGCATTTTGCGTAGGGAATGTTATGTATATGGTTTCATGGATGGCATGGTGGACCAGGACGAATATTTGCACTCGAATTGAAAGGACAATAGTGATCATCTATTATTGCAGCATTGAAAGGTTAGCCGTGCATCGCATGGAGACTATGGATGCTGTCTCATTTAAGATTGTGTTTTTAGCTATTGACCGGCTGCCCGCCGACTTGGAGTTTGAGGATCCCTCGCTTCCACAACTGGACTGTCTCAAGGCTTGGTGAGCCACCATCTGTGATGTCAACTTCATCTCACTTCCTGCTGAGCAAGACGTTCAGTCCAACAGTGCAAGTAGAGGGAAGTAGGGGGGAAATGCCCCTAGCACGTTCATTACGGAACCGGGTACGGCTAAGAAGAGGAAGCGTAGGAAGTAGTCCTCCTTATTTATGGTTGATCTCTTGGAGGATAGATAGGCATTCTGTCAGAGCACAGCCTCAGCCCACAGGGCGAAACATAGCACGAAAGAGTCCTCGGGCGCTCATCATCCTCTCCCTTCGTTAATTTCGTTCGTTGCCATCTAGAAGCGTAGTATAATCTTGCCACATCATATTGTCTTCAAACTGACCCGCAAGATGCTCCATGGAGGCAGACCCTGGGTTAGACAAAGCCAAGTTCAGGTCCGCCAAGAAAGTTGCGCGTAACTCTCCCGGAAGCTGATCGAAGCCGTTGTTTCTGAGATCTTGTAAGATGCGGCGGGCTGTCTCATTCGACACGTTACTCTTCTGGACAATAAAACGCAGAAGACCCTTTGCAATGACTGCTGCAACACGCCACGATCGGTCAAGACTTTCACATGCATAGATGCATAGCAGTAGATCAGAGTAACATTTCCCCAGCTTCTTTCCGTTTAAAACGGCATTTATGACGTAAATCAATGCCGTATGCCATAGAATTGTATAGCCTGATGACTTATGCTGAAGGCGGTAGTTGGTGATAAGATGCTTCAGCTGTGTAACAGAGGAGGCACAGACAGCGGTAGGCGTAATATCAGGACTAGAAAATGTTCGTAATGGGCGTTGTCCCTGGGGAACTTCCTGAACGAACGGAAGGAAAATATCGAGAATGGCTGCATGAAACCATAGACTGTCACCCTGGTTTTAGTCGAATATGAAACAGTGAAAGTCATGCATGATTAGTAAATTGTATTGGAGAGACTTACTGTAATATTTGTACATGTTGTGGGCTTCCCTGGCCTTCATCAAGCCGTGAGGGAATGCTCTTACTCCAGGCAAGCAGCTCACGGAATTTGAACTCTGCGAAGGCAAGAGTGTCGACCGAGCCCCAAGGCAACTGGCCATCAGTGTGATGTACAATGCTGACTTCATGTAAGATTTTCCATAAGCGGCAAATATGTGGAAAAGTCTTGTTCATATATCGCAATGCTGATGATAGTGGTTGTTGTTCTTTAAAATCGTCTGATGTAGTTACTTTACCCGAATGCCCGATTG
Organism: Calcarisporium arbuscula; assembly: GCA_009828645.1. Lineage (NCBI taxonomy): Eukaryota > Fungi > Ascomycota > Sordariomycetes > Hypocreales > Calcarisporiaceae > Calcarisporium > Calcarisporium arbuscula. The sequence goes on from WBSA01000043.1 coordinate 44,124, forward strand.
CCATACGAGGCGGATATCTTGGGCCGCCCAGACCAGGCTGGCGATAGAATAGCGACATGAGCCTTCACAATATAATTTGTTGGTCAACAAAATGGTTTAAATGATTTGTGCACAGAGTAACTGACGTTGTCCAGTTAAAGGTTCCCCATGCGGCATGCATTCGGGCTCTCATAGCATCGTCAGGTGAACCTGCTGATGATTCTCTCTCGTCCACGTTGTCTTCATCTTCAATACCAAACAGGCCGATTCTCATGCCCATGTTTGATGCCTCAGACACGCATGTTAAGATCGCGTCGTCTCTACCTTGGCCCAAGTGGCCAAGACATAAGAGCTCAGCAGCCGCAATATTTAGAATGGAGTCATGGTTATTCCCACGCTCAATAGCCCAAAGTCTTTCTGCTTCAGTATAGAAACTAGATGCAAGAGCATCAGTTCTGGGGTCGATAAAACTATACAATTGCTATCATGAGAGCTAGCACGGGTTTCAACGATAGAATTTATAGGGAACAAACTTACACATGCCCAATAAAGAAGCGAGTTAACTAGAAGATGGGAACAATACAACTCCTCCCCTGAAATTAAGTGAGAAATAAATAGTTCAGGGTCAAAATGCCCCAGAAGAGGGTGGTCTGTCTCTAGGTACAAGGATATACATTTGGCGGCTGTCTCGTTGCTTATATCGATATTTGTCCAGGAACGAATATTGAGTCGTTGTAAACGAGGATCACAGAGCGGTCGTGTTTGCGGTTGAAGCTGGCTGTTAATGTTGGTCCCAATAGCGGTTGATGGAGAGGGAGAGGGAGAGTCACATGCAGCCTGGTCAAATGCTTGTGAGCCTGGTATGGAACTCTCTGATGACTTTTGTTCGCTGTAGCAACATTAGTTGGCTGACTCTTTCTGAGTCGTTGGCCTCCAGTTCTCGGTGTTGTTTGACGACTCACGAAGTTTGAGCGGAGCTTTGGCTTCCAGGTTCAATGAGACCACGGTATAGCTGTTGTTCAAGGCCCTTTGCCTCAAATCTAGGCAAGACCGGATAGGCGATCGAGCTCTGTATTTCAAACTCCAAAGGATCAGCCGAATCATTGTTAATGGTCCCTGTATCAATACCAAGCAGCTGGTCTGGCCTGCTTGCTTTGTCCCGCAGCGTGGATATGATCATTGATACATCGGATTCGGTCTTCAGACGTTTGACTATTTGAATGGCTTCCGTCGCCGGAAGACTATTGAGGATCTGAATTATTTCAACCACGAGTCTTGTTGGCTCTTGTGACAGGTTCGATTCGTCTCGATACCTACACTCTAGAGTTCGTCCCTTGCAATGGGAGCATACGGGGCGTCGGCCATCACACTACCAGCTTATGTTAGGCATTCCTTGGTTCTATGCGATAGCAATGAGATACAATATAGTATACTATTTACCATACCCTGATTCTTCTCTGTCGGCAGGACTCACATGCGATGGAAACACCAACGCGACGCCTCTTGGACTCGATGGGCTGTTTCGAATCTGATACTTCGGCCCCATGGCCGGCTGTTCGAGCTGCAGGGCGAAGAGGGGCATATCGTCGCTCCATGTTATTTTTACCCAGCAAGTTGACAACGACTAACTGTATTGTACTTTGGAGAAATGTGCGTTTCTAGCATGCTCTGGAATTTTGCGGGCGTTTTGAGCACTCGTTGGCAGATCGACCTAAGCTAGGAGGGCAACTACTTAGGGTAGGGGCGGATGGTTTTAAATCTCCCCAAGTATAAGCTAATTAAGTCGGGGCCCCTCATTTTCGGCCTACTAGAACTTCGGCCACATTTTACACCATTAAGGCCAAAAATTCATATTGCTCCATTAATTATAAAAAAATGTCACACTTATAAAACTTCGTCCACTATATACTATTATTATAAGAAAAATAATATTAAATTTGGGTATATATAATTTGAAGTTAAATTTAGTAGAAATATTTTTAATTTTCGCTCTATATAAATATTCATCTGGAAACCAATTATTTGGTAGGACTTGTCCAGATTATATATATTTAAATAGAAAAATTTTTTTATCAGTTGTAAAATTTAATTATACACTCTTTATATTTAATATAGAAATTTTTTAAAAATTGGCTGTTATAAGTATTTTAGTAAATTAATTATAAATAAAAGTAAGATGTTAAGATTTACTAGTAAATTGTATGGAGCTACTAACAACATGTATCTTTCAACTTTAAATATTCATCTTGGCCTATTTAGTAGGCTAATTTTAAATTTCTCTCCAAAACGTTCAGTAATATATTTATATATAGCTAGAAATATATTTTATAATATTGTGGATATTTTATGTAATTAATTAAAGAATATGAATTTTTGGCCTTAACTGTGTAAAGTACGGCCGAAGTTGGGGTTGGCCGAAAATGAGGGGCCCCGACTTACATGATCCCTTCTCAAGTTTGCGTCCTGCTGTCGCATAGAAATGTATCGATGTGTAAGTTTTGAGCCGGGGCTCAACCGGGCTACGCCCCACTATCCTGTAATCGAGAACCCAGAGTAGTGGGGCGTAGCATGTGTAGACAGAAAGCTCACTATGCCATGATGACGTCACGGCGAGAGCCGATATCTCTTACAGAGCTCACTTCCCCGCAATGTAATTAGAGCAAACCGTTCAGGCGCAAGGCAACTCCGCCTCCAAGCGGGAGCTTGCTGATCTACCTAATGTCGTCGGCAAACATGGTCTAGTGAACCTTTTTAAGCCTTTTTAACTCTTCTTTAGTTCAGCCAAGACCCCCGTTCCCACCACGGTCACACAATTGCTTTGACTTCACTAGCGGCAAGAAATCTCTTCGCTTCGTTGGGCACTTCGTTGCCGTTGCTGGCTGTTGGCTCACCCAAGCCCGATGGAATCTTCTTAGGCAGGCTCGCATAAACAACTCTCCGTAAAGACTTAGGGTATTCAGCTGTATTAACATGCATTTATATTGTCAGCATGAGGTAAGCCACAGACGAGAGCATACTGTTGAGTACCTTCGGTTTGACATAGCACCAAGAATGTAATATATGTATACTGTGCAGTTAAGCCACAATAAATACTAGTGCTGATTACTTAGTTCTGTTCCCCATATGCCTTGCCATTTATATGAGGCGGACAGGGAAAAACGGGGTCTAGAAAAGGGACTAATGTCACATTGTTAGATTGACTCGTAGGCAACGCCGTTGGATTGGCCCAACGGCAGCAAGCCCTAGGGCATCACGTAATGCAGCTACCACAACGAGTGAGCGTACGAGAGATAAAGTGAGGGGAAGAGGGTTACTGTTGGGCAGGGAATCTTGGAAGAGGCATTATCAGGATCATCATAGGGATAATACAGAGCATTTTATCAATTGACTGATGACTACATTTGATTACTACAATTCCCCTCCATCTCGCAGCCTCAACACGAGACACATCAACTTGAGTTAAAGCGTTCGGGGCATTCCGGGTGAGAAGCTTGGTCTAGATCGATTTTTGTATGAATTTACCAACGTTCACTGTATGGGAGGCGATGCTTCGGCGATGTATTTGCCCAGAACGCTAGTTACCATGTGTCAGAAGAAGCGCAATTGAACCTGGTCACCGGCAGGTGGAACGCCAAAAAAAAAGAAAACTACAAAAAAAACTGAATGTATGGAGAAAGAGGGGAACGTACGGAATAATAAGCCAGCGGGTTGAACTTGACGTCGAGCGGACTCGATGATTGGTCCACGGAGCATGCTCCGTACCAGCGATTAGCCGAATGAGGCTGGGTGCAGATTGCTGCCGTGCGATTATGTAGGCAGGCACACACGCATTTTTAAAAACTATTACTACCCCGAGAGTAGGTACTGGTACTAATCCGTATTAATATAGCAATATCACTTTCTAGAGGAACGTTATTTGACTAGCGAGACTGGCAATAATAGCTTTGTTGGAAGACCTGTGTGCGTACTAGGAGTGTGTTTGTGGTTCTAAGAAAGTAAGAAAGAGGTGAGTACTGCAACATACCTCATCTCCTATCATTCAAATGTTGCACCTTTGATCCCTGGAAATGGCATGTCTGCATGAGAAAATGAGCTGGCAAGGGAATCAAAGGTGTGTTCCGCAAGTCCTGGCGCCAATGTCACAAAATGGGCTTAGCACAGGCTGCATGATGGCCCGGAATTCACTTTGGAGAAAACGGCTGCTGCCTTCGGGTGTTGGCAACTGCTTGCTAACACCCTTGAATTCAAGGGGACGTTGCGCTTCTTGTCTGTTTCGTGTCTCTACCTCCATTTTTACTGGCTAGCTTATCCGACCTCCGTTGCTACCGTTGAGAAGCAATTTCCGTCCACTTTATGCTCTTACGTCTTCCGCACTCATGCGCGGTTGCTACTTGCATTTGCATCGTGGAGGACCCTTTGATGGGCGAGCAGACGCATATGCGGATATAATCATGATGGATCCCTTTTGCGGCCCCAATTATCCAATCAACCATAAGAAGGAAAAGTCAAAAGAACACCTACTGAATTAGAATGCTGCTCAGTGACAAGCTGCGCAATAAATACTCCAACACGTCCACAAACCTCGGCGGTAGCAGGGATCTTGCGAGGCGTAGGGTTATTGGAGCAAAGGTTGAAAGGCTTTTTGTGAGTAACAAGGGACTCTACCACTGCGCAGATGTCAAATCCCACCATTTAGAATGGCTGGAAGGCTCCGCGCGACACGCACTAGTACGACGCGGCAAATCAAAAGAGGGGAGATGGTGTGCTTGACGCTTGTCTGTCCCAATTACCGTCGTATTTGGTGGGGCGTAGCTTTTGAATCCCTCAGAGTATCCTTCTCACCCCTGATTTTGTGGTCCCAAGGGGCCTCTGGAACGTCTTGCGTCTAGTAAATTAATCGGTCTACAGCTTGTGCAAAATCAGTTTAGGGTAAAAATCGCTGATTGGGTCGTTGGCCAGAAGAAGGCTCCGAGCACGCAGCCGGGCTATCCGGCCAGCAGCCATGAGGCAGAAAAGCAATTACATATGGCGGAGCTACGCCAGCAATAAACCCCTCGACAAGGATAAAAACATCATATGCCGCATACTATCACTAGGGAAGCTCACAGTTAATGAGCTTGACTGCAGCCCACTCACTATGCCCATGGTGACCTCACCACGAGAGCCGATATCTCTTACAGACGCGGAGTCCACTTCCCTGCAATGTAATTAGAGCAAATCGTTCAGGCGTAAGGTAACCTTACTGGGCTATCTACAGTGGTTGTAGGGGTAAGAAGTTTTAGTAGCGGATCAAGTCTTTGGTGTAGGTAGAGACGTAAGGGAACTGTAGAAAAGGCAAGGTGCTAACTTTTGGTGGGGTTTAGGTACCCGACGGCATAGTGGATCACGCTGTTCGTGACTGGGTTGCCCCAACCAACGTGACCCAGCTCGTCCCAATGGTCCCGTTATTCCTAGAAGTACGATGAAGCTTTCTATTCTCCGCAGGTGAACGGCCGCCGCCACAGGGGTCGCTGCCGGTCCCCCAGGCATGGCCAGGCTGGCGATCCATTCCATTTCCATCCACGCAGCTTTTTTTGAATGGATGGACATCCATTTCACCCAAAGCCCAGTGGAATGGATGGAATGGACGCGCAGAGCACCCCCGTGGAATGGAAATGGATGCGTGGATGGAATTGGCATCACACGCTAGTAGGCCAGTTACTATTTATAGTACCACAGTCACCACAGTAATGAACTCTCACTTTGTCTTCACCGTGAAACAACATGCACTTCCCTCTCTTATTCCACAAAAATGAAAAACGACGAGTCCCTTGAGGAACGCGACCTCTAGCTAGTATATCATACAGTGCGCTACACACAAAGGCTACAGAGCAATAGTGCATACAATCCGCCTGCCCTGTTAATTCACGAGCCTCCATAAAGCTCAGTTTCGCTAGCGGATCGGTGTCCGGTAACTCGACCTCGTCGAGGAGCTTCTCTACGCTTTGAATATATCCCCCACGAAGCCACGATCTCACCGTCTGCGTCATTCCAATTGTACTGGCATCCAGGTTTGCCCGGTCATCTCGAACCATTCTGCCGGACGTGGAGAAAAGCCTCTCAACATCAGCAGACATTGGAAGGGTAGAGAGAACATCAAGAGCCATCCTTGAAAGGCGAGGATATTCCTCCCGTCTTTCGCACCAATAGCTGATGGGGTCTAGGACCTTCTCATCCGACTTATGTACGTCGCGAAACCAATCGCTATATTCATCTCCCACAGTTGACGAGGCAGGAGTCAATGGCGACTGGACCAATGCTGGCACCTGACGAGACTCCCCGCAGTACTCATTGAACGGGTTTCGATACGTTCGTTGCTTCTTCATGGCCGGTTCTCGGTCTCGAGAAACGGCCTGTTGCTCATACTGCGATCTATACAGCCCCTCCACGAGGGACTTCGCATTCTGGATCCATTCTGGGCGATCGGCCCATATGTCTTCAAAGTATCCCCAGCGATATGCTGGGTGAAGCGCAACGGCTGCGTAGTGGGCCGGTGTCTCATCCAGCCTCGAGTAGTACTCGTCCAGTTTCTTCCAGCAGAGGTTGATATTGACCTTGAAATGCTCGGGGTCGGGATATCGATGAGCAGCGGCCTTATATGCCTCCATCTTATTCAGCAGGTACTCGTAGCCAAATATCAGATCCCAGGAGCATCCATATGCTTTGGTGTCGCCGTTCTTTCGCATCCGCCGTCGGCCGTCACCTTCAAGGGTAATTAAGACATGCTCAAAATGCTGAAGAACTTCGTTAAAGAGGGCGATAATCTTCCAGTCTTTCTCATCGAGTTTATTGTTCTCCCTCAGGCAAAGTGGCATGTCTTTCTTCTGCTTCTTTCCTCGTAGAATCATTCCCTCCCACTCGTTCTTCTGCCTATACCAGAGTTCTTCGAGGAAGTCTTTGAGGAGAAGAGCACGCCGGATCATGTAAAGCGTAGAAAGCCAACGAGTCACCACATTAGTAACAACATCTAGAGGTTTCTTTGCTCGTATGACTGGATCCTCAGACTTATCGAACGCAGTTAACTGAAGACAACCGGAGGAGGTTAGTCAGTAAGTCTGAACGGTGAATCCAAACGATAAGATTATGGAGTTTTCCAATGGGGCCTTTCCGTCTCCACATCTCATGAGCCTTGGCATGAAGCGCCTCACTGCCAAGGAGGTCGTCTTCAAATGCCTCAGAGTCATGACCTAAGAGCAGAGCTTTAACAGCAAGATTGAGGATATGGCCAAAGCAGCGCAGTCGCCGGGTCTCCCCATCGAAGCCCAGTGCCCTCCCAATTTCTTTCATCGCGGTATCGTTGTTGCTGGCGTTATCAAGCGTAAAGTATCCAACCTTGGATACTATGTCGTAGCTCTGAAGGATATCGACGATATGGGTCGCAATATTCTCCCCAGAATGTCGGTCGACAAGCTCTGGAAGTCCAAGGACGAGTTTCTGCGGCTGGCCAGCGGCATCAAGGAAGTAGCAAACGACTCCGTATAGAGCATGGCGATTGTTCGACCTCCAGCCATCAAACGCTATGTGAATCAGCCCTGGGGCTGCTGCCAGCACTCGCTTGATCTCTTCCTTGTTTTCTTCGTATACCGCAAGGATTCGTCTGCGAACGGTGTCATGCGTGAGATGCGCTTCGGTTGTCTTCACGAGGGGATTGAGATACTCGAAGACAGCGCGGAGGTATAGATCCTCGCTCTGTCGGAAGGAGGAATTGCTGTTGATGATCCAACAGACCACCAAGCGCTGGAAGGCTAGTCGATCAAACCGGCCGATGATCTGGTTTGCTACCTGCTGCTCGCGCGGGTCGTATGTGTTCAGCCTCATCATTTCGGCGATATTCCTAGATGGCGTGCTCTCTTTCGCGTTACTTGGCGGCTTCCGCCTGCCGGAAGGATCACAGATGCTGTGGTCGGTCCAGAGGTGGATCTCCGCGTTCTGCGTGCCATTCGAGGCAGTCGAGTGAGGTTTTCGCCCACCGCGGTCTACGCAGACCTTGCAGACCCATCGCCGCTTTGTATCGTCGCTCTTCTCGATGTCGTAACCGAATTGCCATATCCATGACGAGATGGATGCGCAACGCTGGGATTGGGTGTACCCAGGGAAATATTTCCAAGGGAATGGGTCCCACAGGATCTCCTGGGCTTGCATCGGAGGATGCATAGGGTTCCTCGGTCAAATTTTCAATATGTTTCATGCTTAGGGTTAATACGGTATGTAAGAGAAAATCGTCGCCTCAAAAGGCCCAGCGCGCCTCAGCGCGGTAACTCGGGCGCGAAATCTCCACGACCCAGCCACAACAGAAAAGCAATCTTATCAGGTTACTAGTAACAACTTTATAGGGAAAGTGTGCGGTGTCTTGCTAGTGGTGACTTAGGCTTAGTGTCGCTCGTGATTTATAGTAACCTGGGTCGTGTGCGTAGAGTTTTTTCGGAGCTTAATTTAGCAGGAAACTTCACAATTAATAAACGTAAATACAGTTTTATAAGAGTAGCATTATTACTTAGACTAGGACATAGCATCGTAGGAAATGGAAATTAAAAGAATTCATTCCTCTTTTTAACCTATATTAAATGCGTTTTGGCATCCTACTATGTTGTTTTTCTAAAAGATAAAAAATATATAGGGTATGTTGATACACAAAGCATGGAAGAAGTCTACCGATTTAGGCAAGAGTTACACACTACTAGCACACACCCCTGCTTCCATTTCCATCCACTGGACTTTTGCGTGGATGGATGGATTATGTAATAGCAGGTGTCGTGGAATGGATGGAAATGGATGCACGGACCATCCATTTCCATAAATTGACGCCCGTGGAAATGGACGTGGAATGGATCGCCACTCTGGGCATGGCTGGTTTTATTATTTATTACTTATTGCAGTTTAACCACAATAATGACCATCTAACCAGATTCAAATGGGAGGGCTGATTGCTCAGCTCTGTTCCACTATTCTAGGCATTTATAAACTCACTTTCCTGCTCCATGCCCTTGTGTAAAGGCTGCCATTTACCACTCACCTACTTACCACGTGCCTTGCGAGTATCATTACTTCAGGGTCAAGGAGTAGTGCCGAAGTAATAAACGCACACAGGAATAGAAGTTTCGAACAGTAATAGAGTACTGTATTTTGATTGAAAGACCTCTAAACAGGCGCAGACCAGGTCTGATTTTGTAGGTAGATAGCTTTATTCATATCGTTTGCTGGTAGTGTGGGGAAACCGTTCCTGATGGCGGATTCTAATGCGGGGGAAATCGTGGTGGGGTGTGAAAGCCCCGCGACGCCAAAACGGTCGACGCGTTTGGTGAAGCCGAGCGCGAAGGCGAAGGAGACAACAAGAATTGAAGACGACACGACTACTAAAGCGGCAAGGCGACCGGTAACTCGAACGACACGGGCGTCATCCACGGAGACAGACCCGGATTACACAGAGAACACCAAGGAAAATCACCCCAGCGATGACACTTACAAGGTACTCCTTCTCAGGGTGCTGGAAGAATTAAATGAACTGAAGGATGCGTCGGCGACGCAGCAACATTTAATTAGCGAGCTGCGAACCCAAGGTGTGGAAACTCAGCGAGAACTTCGAGAAACCAGAGACGAACTCCGAGAGACAAAAGATGATCTTAAACATGCACTGGAACAATTGGAGGTTATCGCCACAACAGTCCAATCTAGCACAAGGACTTCCTACGCTGATGTTGCCCGCACCCCACCTGGCAGTCAACCTAGCAACATACGATCACTGTCATCAGCAAATTCGACACCGTCGACCCTGACCGACACGCTCTACTGTACCATTGATACTTCTAGGGTAGAAGAAGCGGAACGCAATAGTACCCTCCGTGAGCGCGATTCGGAGCCTAATCGAAACGGAAGCCAGAGAGAAGCTAAGCCAGCCGAGTTGGCGGTGCCGGGCGGTGACCTTGGATCGCAAGAGTGCCCATCGCGTCAGGATCGCCTGCCGCGATGAAGAAGAACATCGACTGGTTAAAGAACTAGCTGGGGCTAAGGCCCCCAGTGGTGCTCGGGTTCTACGAGATGAATTGTACCCCGTTAAAGTAGACAGTGTCAATCGCCTAGCTGTCCTTAATGAACTGGGAGATGTTCGAGATGAGGTGGCCACGACCTTCAGCCAAGAGAATGATGTACAGGTAGCCAAGGTGGCATGGTTAAGCAGGCGCGATGCCCACAAGGCGTATGGATCAATGGTTGTCTACATGACGAAAGTGTCAGATGCTAAGAAGGTCCTCCACGAGGGATTCTTCTACGCCGGAGGCGAATCAGGTTACACCGCCCCCTTCGAACGCCGGCCTCGTCCAGAACAGTGTTACAACTGCCAGGAGGTCGGACACAAGGCCTTCCAGTGCACTAAACCACAGGTATGCGGCAAGTGCGCCAAAGAAGGGCATCACCATAGCACATGCATTGAGATAGTCCTGAAGTGTGCACTATGCGATGGCCCACATGAAGCGTTCAGTAGAAGCTGCCGGAGACTCTTCCCCATTCGCCATGAATAAGCCATTCCGAATAATCCAACTTAATGTTAAAAAGCAAGGGACGATACAGGACAGTTTGATGAATGACGAGGAGCTGAGCGACGCGGCAGTAATAATGATACAGGAACCACAGGCAAGAAACATAGGGGGGCGCCTTCTAACAACACCCATGACACATCATAAATGGACGAAGATGACACCGTCAACCTGGAGAGAAGGGAGATGGGCAATTCGGAGCATGCTCTGGATTAACACTGAGCTAGAGGCAGAACAGGTGCAGACTGACTCACCGGACCTAACAGCAGCCTTAATACACTTCGAAGACAGGAAGGTACTGGTAATATCAGTTTATGTAGCTGGACAAGATGACGAAGCCTTGCGCAGTGCATGCGCTACAATACGCAGACTTATATCGGAAGCAAGGAGACGGACAGGGAGGCCAGTTGATATGGTGGTTGCAGGAGATTTTAACCGTCACGACCAGCTCTGGGGAGGTGACGGGGTATCCCTACTACGGCAGGGTGAAGCAGATCAGATTATTGACCTTATGGGTGACTTCTCGCTTAAAAGTCTGCTGCCTCGCGGCACCAAGACATGGCAAGATGGAACACACGAATCGACCATTGACCTCGTGCTGGCATCAGAAGAGCTATCTGAAACCCTGATCAAGTGCACCATCCACAGGACGGACCATGGATCGGACCACTGCACAATTGACACCAGCTTCGATATCGCTATCCCGGAACCCCCTCACAAACCCAGACTACTATTCAAAAACACACCGTGGAAAGAAGTGAACTCCAGGATACACAGGACGCTGGGGACCAGATCCATGACAGGAAACGTACAGGAAGATACTAACTGGTTAATGTCAGCTGTGAGGGATGCGGTGCATGCCCTGACGCCAATTGCTAAGCCCTGTCCTTACGCCAAACGATGGTGGACGACTGACCTCACACAACTGCGGAACATCTACGCCTACTGGAGGAACCAAGCCAGGGCGCAACGCCGTGCTGGAGATCGAAGCCCAGAGCTGGAAGACAAGGCCAAGGGTGCGGCCAAGCAATACCATGATGCCATCCGACAACAGAAGAAGAAGCACTGGGAAGATTTTCTCGCGGACAATGATAACATCTGGAAAGCAGCTAAATACATGAAGTCAGGGGACGGAGCCGCGTTTGGCAAAGTACCGCAATTAAAGAGATCAGATGACACGCTCACAACTAACTCCGAGGAGCAAGCAAGCGAGCTGCTAAAGACGTTTTTTCCCCCACTCCCAGAAAACATCGAGGAAGAAGGCCCCAGACCCGAACGCGGATCAGCAGTTCCAATGCCCGATATCACCATGGAGGAGGTTGAACGCCAGCTGTTTAGAGCTAAATCCTGGAAAGCCCCAGGAGAAGATGGGCTCCCTGCGATGGTATGGAAACAGGTTTGGCCAGTAGTTAAACATTGGGTCTTAGCGATCTTCCAGTTGTCGTGGGAGAAGGGGATATTGCCGTATCAATGGCAGCATGCCAAGATCATACCGCTCAAGAAACCCAACAAGGCCGACTATACCATCGCTAAAGCATGGAGACCGATTTCACTGCTATCTACTCTAGGAAAAGTTCTTGAGTCGGTTTGTTGCGGAAAGAATATCTCATGCTGTTGAGACGTATGGTCTACTACCAGCCAACCATTTTGGAGCCCGGAAGCAGAGGTCAGCTGAGCAAGCACTCATGTTACTGCAGGAACAAATATGCTATGCTTGGAGAGCGCAGAGAGGTACTTAGCCTAATTAGCTTTGATGTGAAAGGAGCATACAACGGAGTGTGCAAGGAGCGACTTATTCAGAGGATGAGAGCTAGAGGCTTACCTGAGAAGGTAATACGCTGGGTGGAGGCTTTCTGTTCAGCGCGCACAGCTAACGATCCAGGTTAATGGGCAACAGTCAGAACCTCAAGACTTACCACAGGCCGGGTTACCTCAAGGCTCTCCTCTCTCTCTCCAATTTTGTTCCTCTTCTTTAACGCAGACCTTGTCCAACGCAAGATTACATGGAACGGAGGCTCTATTGCATTTGTTGACGACTTCACGGCCTGGGTGGCGGGCCCAACAGCGAAGGACAACCGGGAAGGAATTGAGTCGATTATCAACATGGCGTTTGACTGGGAGAAACGAAGTGGCGCAACCTTTGAGGCAGAGAAGACAGCTATAATTCACTTCACTAAGAGCAAGCACAAGAGTGATCTGGAAACGTTCACCATCAGAGGGCAGGAGGTACAACCAAGCGAACATGTGAAAATCCTAGGACTTATCATGGACACGCGACTGAAGTATAAAGAGCATATCGCCAGAGCGGCTACGAAGGGGCTCGAAGCAGCAATGGAACTCAAGAGACTGAAAGGACTTGCGCCGGCCACGGCACGAAAAATGTTCACTGCAATGGTTGCTCCCGTGGTGGACTATGCCTCTAACGTTTGGAGACATGCATGTATCGACAAGAGAGCTAGAATGTTAAACCGGGTGCAGCGTATGGGGGCACAAGCCATTACAGGAGCTTTCAGGACCGTGGCAACGAGCGTCGCGGAGGCAGAAGCCCACATTAGCAGTGTCCAACAACGTCTACAAAAACGAGCGATGAAGCTCTGGATCGAACTCCACGCCCTACCGGACAACAACCCCCTGCGCAGGCAAGCATTCAAGATACTGAGAGTATGGAAGAGGGGCTTCCAATCACCATTCCAGCAGGTGGCCATTGCATTTAATTCTACAGCACTGAAGAACCTAGAGACCATCCAGCCATTTACCCTAGCTCCTTGGCATGAACGAATACCAATTACCTTGTCGAGCAGCGAAGAAACAAGAAATTCAGCGGATCAACTCAGCCTGTGCCATACGCATTGCAGTCAGCAGCTCCTCCCGGAATGGCGTGGTAGGGGTTGGGGGAGCTATCCAAATTCCAGGATCACCCAGAAAGACGTTCGCCTTTACGCTTGGCACGAGGGAACATCAGAATCCTTACTCGGGAGAACTGGCAGCAATGGCCTACGCAGCACGGAGGGCGCTGCCAGAGACACAAGACCACGAGGTCATCATACTCACCAGCAACAAAGCCGCGGCACTAGCAGTACACCATCCCCGACAGCAATCAGGCCAGGAGTATATTCGCAGCATTTATGAATCGGTGGGCTCTCTGCGAGCTCGAAGTAATAATGTAACTATAAAGTGGGTACCATCAGGCGAGAAGAACGAGTTGATATTGAAGGCGAAGGCGGAAGCGAAAGAAACGACCAAACACAACGCCGTACCGGAGCAACAGTTTCCGGCGATGCGTTCGACCACGATGAACATGGCACGATTGAAACTACCCACCACAGACAGACTACCTAAGGAAGTTGGGAAATACTCGAAGCGGATCGACCAAGCGCTGCCTGGCAAGCATACCAAGAAGCTATATGACCAGCTCACACATAGAGAAGCTAGTGTCTTAGTTCAACTAAGGACAGGCATGACTAAACTGAACGGATACCTCAACATAATTCACGCAGCACCCTCCAGCCAATGCGCATGTGGACGAGCACGAGAAACAGTCGACCATTTTCTATTCAGATGTACACAATGGACAGCGCAACGTGTAGGACTTAACGAATGTACCACCGAGCGGAGAGGCAACCTTTCCTTCTACCTTGGAGGGAAGGGACCGTCAGACAAAGACAATTGGATACCAGATATGAGGGCAGTTAGAGCGTGTATTAAATTCGCAATCGCTACTGGCCGGCTAGACCCTAGTTCTTAACTAAGAACGACATGACAACACCACGAACATCTTTACCCACTCACCCCACACTGCGAGTAACAGGCCTCGCTTCAGTTGCTGTAGATAGGATGCTGAACACTTAAAGAAATGCCTTTAAGCAGGCTAGATTAGTAAACTTCCTCGTGTGAGGGATAGTAGAACCAAGATGACACGCAAGGAAAGAGTCAGAACTAGATGCATCACTACAAGGGCTTCGATGAGGATAGGACGCAATCTTGAGAAGGGATATTGTAAATAGCATATAGTTGCCCTTCTGACTCAGGTCACCGGGCGTAATAGACTGAATGAATGAATGAATAGAAGTTTCGGGATTATCAGCAAGCAATACAGTGGGATTGATACTGCGGTATGCGGTAGTCGACGATCTTTCCATTGATTTCAAACTAATAGGGTTAGGTGATTGCGAATTAAGCCGAGAATTCTTCGGTTAGCTATGCTTTGCGAGACGCCCAATACAGGTCCAGCCACTACAGAAGGCCGTCAAAACTTAACCCTAAGCCACCGATATCATGGCGCCATATGTCTGTCTGCGAAGACCTAGCAGCCTAGCCAGTGCTAACATCGTTGTAGCTCGGACCACCAAAAGACTTCATTATGATCAAGCGATGGATGGAAGCCGGTAAACAGTCTTCACATCCGGTAGTGGGTAGCAGTCACTTGAACAGACTGCACCAGCAGTTTATTGACGAGACGTCCTCAGAGGATGATCTCGTGTTATTCTCTATGGCTCTAATCCAGGGTGCTCTTACAAACGAGGAATGTTTGGAAGAACGCGCCAAGATATTGAGCTTGGACTGGGTAGACAGAGCAACAACTGCTCTCATGTTCTATAGTCAAGGGCTACCATTCCAGGCTATAGTTCTAGCGGCGACGGTGGGTATCTCTGATGAAAATGTCCCCCTCTACTGGATTGCATCAATACTGAGCCAATCGTGAGTCTGATCTCCGTTTGATGAGTGTATATGCTAATGAGGTAGTGTGTACCCATGGGAACAAGAGACACTGGTTGCAACTTGGACTGGACTTATCCTTCTGTTGTACGTGCTCTAGTATCCTTCGGTGATTGCCGCTAATCGTTCTCCAGTGAACTGAGTTTCAATAAACTGGCTCACTTGCATATTTTTGACTACACCAACGACTTACCAAAACCAGAAAGATGTTTCTTTGAACGCGAGTTTCCATCCTGCCCCTGGAATACTTTTATTGTAAGATGTCGCAACGTCTCTCGAATGGCAGAACTCGCGAAGTTTTGTTCCAACCGTCCAGGACACAATCCAATATTCCTACTGGAAGTGTCAACCTTGCTGAATAGGTTCGAGCAAGAGAGCTTACAAAGCAACATGCCCGCAACTGTTAGAATGCAATATCACGCAGCACAAGTCCTGACATTTTCAGGGGGTTTCCACTCTTTTGTTCACACTAAGCTTGAAAGCTTGGAGTCCGGGGCTATGCGCTGTATACAAGCAATGAAATCGTATGCCAAGGTAGCCGTGCGATTACATCCCTACGACAGAAATCGTATTATAGCGAACGAACTTATGTATGAAAAAATATTGGAAATGGCGACCACAAATCGTCTTATTACAGGTAAAGCTTACGAAGAAGCCATTCCATCGAGTAATATACGAGGCTTCATCGGTCGGCTTGAGGAGATGAGGAGTCATGTATTTATTTCGAATGTCGCCGGTATTGGATCTCAGTACATGTATCAAGACCCTCATCCTCATAATGGTGGCGACTTTATACACCCACCAGTGGTGGTACGGTCTACGGCTCAAGCATACCAGCAGTATATGGTTTCGCAAACGCATCGAGGTACCCAGCATCATTTTGGCAGGCCAGATAATTCGTTCTGAGTGCCGTCTTAATGGACCGTTGGCGAAGAAGTAATGATAAACGAGTAGTGAGGGTAAGGAGATAGCTATCACAGCTAACTGTGAATGACCTAGTCTCGGCTGATGAAGAATTCTCGTTTTGCACTCATTCCACACATCTTGTAGATCAATTGGCATCTGAAGAAATACATAATGGCTGGTTTCCTGGTTTTCCTTCATGCTTGCGTTTGTCATCAGTACAATCGACAAATGGTGCTTGTAGTACGCCGCATGTTATCGGAAAGTTTTACTGTGGGGTCCCATTGTAGCTAGACTCGCCAGAGAGTCCTGTCCGATGAGTTCTGACACGAACTGCTGGTGGAGCGCAAATGCTAGAAGCTGCGCATGGTTAAAACGACAGTGCCACGGTACATGGGCCTATAGTCAACCTGTCGATGCTTTTGAAATTGTACACGAATGGAGAAGTCATATCTGAGAGTCACAAGAAGTAGAAGCACTTAAGACCATTCGGCGCCTTCAGTTGGCTTTATTACGCGTGAGTAGCACTGGTCCAGCGGCATGTATTCTGGAACTGTATTCTGGAAGTTTCTCTGGTGAGACCACCTGTCCTACTTGCACCAGAACACTGATCTCGCGTTACAGGCGCGAGAGATGTAGGAATTGAATCAAGGTATTATCCCATTGACTGTGTTAAGGCTCCACGGCTGTACAAATCAGGGATTGCTACGAATCAAAATTCAGAATGTTGATGATACATTAAGTTAGGCGTACTATATATGAAATAGTAAGTACCCTCAATTTAGCATCTTATCAGCCATCAAGGATTAATAGGTGGCAAACAGGGTAGATTTGCCGACTCGCGCAATCTACTAGGACTGGTCAAAGGTTGAAACGAGAATGACCTAGACATTTACGGTCTCAAAGACTGGGGTAAGTCCAGTCCGTCGAAGGTCATATTTAGAACCATGCGGGCTCCGTGGCGCCATTGAGCTTTCAACGCAGCACGCCGTTTCCTTTGAGCCAGCGTGTCGTGTCTTGGTTGTGACTTGTGGCTCCGGGCATGTGCGTATGTCTTCCTAGTTGTATATGTATTCTCGAGAGGTTTAGTCGGTGTTTTAAAACAAGTACAATGAGCAAGCAATGTTTACACGCGAAGACGATGGAATTATGATGATGAATGCGTGCTAGGATCAAAAAGAAATATATAATTGTAATTAGTTTACACCCTGTGGGCGTTACTTGCAAGAGGCGAAGAGGCTATGAATCTAGGATGTGGTTAATTAAAGATTATGTCGTCAAATATTGTAGCGCCTGCTTACTCATGGAGGGTTTAACTAAATCAGTATGCTGTAAGCAATTAGACATTCTCATCGATCACGGGTCAGTACTTACTGCCTAGTGTTTACCACATATATCAGCATGCAGCCAATAATCAGTCATCTCATTGATTATAGGTGCGTACTTACACACGGGGATTTAACTGTCCTAGAATATTAATGATCCTGAAGAGCTCCGAGGCGAGATGACTAATTCGCATGTTGGCAAAGAATTACAGTCTGGCTTGGGTTCTAGAGACATTCATTGGCATTAAGAACATTTCATTTTCTCCTGCCCGGTTGTCTTCGCTTAGCAAATTCAATCTTCGCTGCCGTGGGAATGCTAGACGGGCCAATCATCCAGGGCATGCTAATCCAGCCCTCATCATGACGCTGGTGTAGCAACTTTACAGGGTCAAACGGCACCCCGCCACTATGGCCGTCCACTTGACCCCGCTACAGCAAAGTCGTAGGTCTTCGGTTCAACACCTACAGGGCAACAGGCCTAGTGAGGGACATACTTAACTCTTCCCATCGCCATTTGCCACCTCCCTCTGTGCACATATAACTGGCTGCACGTTACTTACACCAAGCGCATGCAATCAATCTAATAGCCTACATTTTTCAGTTATACCGCTTTCTACCCGCGGCTATCTTCTCGCCCTACAGCTCTCATATTTCCACCTCGACTCAAGCATGCCTGGTGATTCGCTGCCTGCGCTTGGTTCATATGAGCCGCCGTTACTCACAGGCAAATATTATCCTCCAATATATGAGAAGCGCCACCGCGCTCGTAGTCGCAGAGAAATAGAGCAACCCGTGAGTGTCGCTCCCGCTTCTGCTACTAAGGTCGACTCGCAGGTGTTCGCGTCTGTGGCGGATTCTCTCCGTGCACTCGTGGCTGAAGATGAAAAGCGGCGCAAAAAGCGGCAATATCAAAGGGACCTGGCTTCGAAACAAAGCACTATGGCCGGGGAGGTCTCTGTAAAAGCGGCACAAAACCCTGGCGGGAATATCTTACATTCCAGTGATGACGCGAACCTAAATGCATACCGTCCATTTAGACAGTCTCGAAGTCATACAATTTCTCCAATAATTGAACCTCAAGATAGCTCTAATGCCGTGATGCCATTAGACTTGGGCACAATTGGTGTAAATTACTTTGACGATGGGAAACAAGGGCGTTCAACATAGTGTTTGGTGCGTTCTATAGCCAACGATAGCTTAGAGCGTAGTTACTCAGCTACTCTGGGGTATTTGAAAGGAGCGAAGCCTAGAGAAGACGGCGCTGAATAGCAGTCTAAATGTCCATATGGAAATATTTAATAATACCCAGAGTTTTGGCTATGTTATCGGAATGTTTCGCAAAATCCATCTAACCCTAAGCTACCATTACGCCGGCCAGTGTACAAGGTTGGCCATCGAGATGGGCACGCACCACATTGACAAGAGATTGCATAATGACGAAACCGCAGTTGTAGCCGCCACTTTCTGGGGCGCTTTTGGGCTCGATCAGTGAGCGAGCAACTTTTAAAGATTGCCTCTTTTCGCTGTAAATACCTAGATAACACCACAAGTGCCTGGGCTCTTATTTCTCACACCCTACCCAACTGCTCAGTAAGTATGACAACCCTTGCGCCACCAAAGCCCGCAATCACGCTGGCTGTTGAAGATACGTGCAGTAAAGACCCCGGTACAGTCTAGAAGCTCATCCTTTAAGAGACGCTTCCGCTGCTCCTCAACCTTCCGTAAAGCTTCGTGGGATACCCAGCCGCGTATGTTGCTATACAATGGACCAGAGAGCTCAATAGGCGTTCTGGTTTGCTGCTTGGCTTGATTGGCTTGAATTTCAGTGAGCACTGCAAGCTTCATTGACCTCCAAGCTTCAAAGAGGTCCAACTGAGGCGTGTTCAGATACAGTTTGATGAGTTCATGGATACCCTCGCCACGTGAGGTAACAACATTGCCAAAGTGAGGATTTCGATCAACCCAGACCTTAACAAGCTTCTCTTTATAGAGATCAAGCCAGGTCTCAATGATATAGCCAACCTCTCTAGTATGATCTGGTATATGCCAGTCCTTAAGTCGTTTGAGTCTCTCCTCGAAAGCCTCGTCATCTCTTGAACCCACAAGATCGTGCCAGCTCTGATAGAATTCTTTCCATTGCTGGAATTTATCATTCTCATGGGTATTGCCAGTAAAGTTTGACATGTAGTAGCGAAGAACTGCCTTGTTGGCATGCCAAAGGCATAGAAGCCATACTGCAGCTGGGAAGCAGCTAGACACAACGGCGTTCATGGCAAGGTAGCGATCTATAAGGATAACAGACGGAAGCCTTGCACTACAGAGTTCATACATCGACCGTAGCCTATCCAGGGCCCAGGTATAATCCCTTTCGTCTCCACCACTCAGGAAGGCAAAGGCAATGCAGAATGATCGTTGGCAGGCGTCGACTCCAACGATATCAAGAAGAGGCATCTTGTACTTGTTTGTCTTGTAAGTGCAGTCCAAAATTAGCAAATCTAGATAGCACTTGAGGTATGCTAGTGACTGTGGATGGGCGAATAACACTGCTGTGACTTGTCCATCCTCATCAAGATGCATTCGATTCCAAAACCCCTCACTGTCAAGCTCGTTAGCGAGAGCGCGTATGTTGCTTTGGCCTTTGGTGAGGTCTCGTTTGCCTTGCGCAATGCAGTTGTAGATATCTTGCTGGGTTGCAAGAGTATCTGAGTGGTTACGAAGGTAAGGCCTGATCTCTTTTGGGGCCACGCCTGCGTTGGCGAGGTTATGAATGGTTGATCTATCGATGAGATGGTTTGTGATGGACTGGATGCGCAGACCTCTGTGTACTTGGCTCATGTTATGTACAGCATATTCGCTACTAGTACGATGTGTGAGTTTCCAAAAAGCCTTATCAAGACTCTCCTTCACAAGAACGGAAAATTGGTACCCTATACGCTTTGTAGTAGTGAACCGCTATAAGTACAATTTGGAGTGCCCAACATGTGAGACTGTATTTGGGGCGATGAGTGGTCTGCTGTAACATGAGCTGTAATTTAATTAGCTAGCAAGATTAATAAACGTAAATTATGGAACTTACACCAGCAGAATTAGTATCTCCTGACGAAGCAAGACAACAGATATTTCGAGAAGCGCAATCTTGAGTTTGGCTATCAATGGGAACACCTAATTTTATTTAATTTTGCAATACCTCAGCAAGGAAATAGAAGACTTACCTTGTGCAGCTACAGTAACTGTGGGTACAATTAGAGGCAAGATAGCTGGAATTACGCCTAGGATTCCTAATGTAGGGCGAGATTTGGTCTAAGACTAGATACAGGTTGCAACACTGACCTTTAGCAACAGGCTGGTATACCCTGGCCTGGCGCGCAACCCATATGTCTAGTCTGTGGAGACACTGTGGACCCAGCATTGGCAGCAGCGGTAAAGATATCTTACTAAGGCACCTCCAACCAGCGGCGGCCGCTACAGGGGCGCCCGGGCGCGCATTTAAAATTGCGCGCCCTGCTGACTAACTTTTGCGCGCCCCCCTCCTCACACAGTAATGCCATTGTTGCCCGCTAAACAGTTTCGCCATGATCCAACCAGTATTCTCCGACGACGTGCTCCCGCCAGAGGATGTATATAATTCACGTGAATCGCTTCTTGCGGCTATCAATGCCTGGGCAAAGCCTAGAGGCTATGCATTCACTACAGGCAAATCGTCCAAGACCCCAAATGGTCGGGTGAAGGTTGTATTTGCATGTGACAGAAACAAGCTTCCACCAAGCACATCAATTGAGCGAAGACGCCGTACATGTAGCCGTGGAACAGGCTGCAAGTTTTCCGTGCTTGCAAAACAATCTCTAGACGGGACGTCTTGGGTCCTGAGCCATCGACTAGGCGAGGAATACTCGCTACACAACCACCCGCCAAGTGAAGACCCATCTGCACACCCGATACATCGCCAGCTTAGCGAGAGTGATGCTCGAACTATCTCAAGTCTCGCGGCCTCTGGAACTGCTCCTCGTGAAATCAGGACCTATCTGCATAATAACTCTAATACACTCGCAACTCAGCGAGATGTCTACAATCAGATTGCGGCAACAAGACGAGACCTACGCGAGGGCCAAAGCAGCATACAAGCACTAGTCGACCAATTGCATGAAGAGGGATTCTGGTGTCCGGTTCAGTTAGATTCTGATAATCGGGTTACAGCAATCTTTTTTTGCCATCCGGACTCTATTACATACCTCCAATGCAACCCCTGATGTTCTGCTGCTGGACTGCACCTACAAGACAAATAAGCACAAGATGCCACTTCTTGATATGGTTGGTGTTGATGCTTGTGAGCGCTCTTTCTGTATTGCCTTTGCATTTCTGTCGGGAGAGACAGAAGAGGACTACTCATGGGCTTTGCAACATCTCAGATCTCTATATCAACGCGACCTTCCTTCTGTTGTCTTGACAGACCGATGCCTAGCAGCGATAAATGCTGCTGCAACCTGGTTCCCTTTGTCTAAGGGACTTCTTTGCACTTGGCACGTCAATAAGGCAGTGCTACAACATTGCCGACCGGAATTTCTAGCCGGCGGGGGCCAGGGAGACAAAATATGGGATGAATTCTACGCATTCTGGCACTCAATTGTAGCCTCACCAACTGAAACGATATTTCAAGAGCGTCTGACCAACTTTGAGTGTAAGTATGTTGAGAAATATACAGGAGCGGTCGGATACATCAGGACTACCTGGCTTGATCCATTTAAAGAGAGGATCGTCAGAGCATGGGTCGATATACATTTACACTTTGGCAACGTGGCTACCTCAAGGCAGGTGGCTTATGGTACTACAAAGATAGAGACTAATGAATACCCCAGGGCCGAAGGGATCCATTCATTAATAAAAGCACATATTAAGATATCTACCTTGGATCTCTTTGATGCTTGGCAAGCCA
The DNA here is from genome assembly GCA_009828645.1 of Calcarisporium arbuscula. Taxonomy (NCBI): domain Eukaryota; kingdom Fungi; phylum Ascomycota; class Sordariomycetes; order Hypocreales; family Calcarisporiaceae; genus Calcarisporium; species Calcarisporium arbuscula. The sequence goes on from WBSA01000043.1 coordinate 66,545, forward strand.
TAAGACCTGCTGTTACTAACCAACTGAAGGAGCTAAAGTATATACGCGCTTCTCAGCAGGTATCAATGCCTCTAGATGTCTCTGGAGTGTTATTTGAGGCAATACGAGGCTGGGTTTCACATAAGGCCCTGCGTAAAGTACAGGAACAACGGCAGTTGCTTTCAAAGCCACTCAAAGCTTCTTGTACCAGGACCTTTACGTCCTCATACGGGCTGCCGTGTGTTCATACTTTGAAGGTGCTCGAGGAGGAAGGGCGAGCCCTTCTACTGGAGCATTTTCATCCCCATTGGCACTTGAAGCGAGATATATCTCAACCACAACCAATGCTAGAGCCTAAAGAAGTCCCAAGCCGGCTCAACAAGAGACGCAATCAGCCAACAACAAGCACAAGGCGAGAGCCTAGCGCATTCGAAGCAATCGAAGCAACAACACGGCCAAAGGCCCAGCCGAAATGCAGTAGGTGTCACACATTGGGTCATACAATGACCTCGAAGGCATGCCCTCTACGATACACAGAGCTCTTTCAGTTACCAGGATCAGCCACAGAAGTCGCGGTACAGACAACCAATATAATGGCACCAGCAGAAGTGGCACTAGTAGCCACAGAGGCAACGTCAGTTCAGGTAGCTGAAGGTCAGATAGACGCTGGTCTGACGGCAGCAGTCCAAGCACTGGCGGGCCACATAAACGCGGACCAGGATCTGGGAGACCACCCGGCGGCAAGCCAGACATCTACAGTTCAGGCCATTGCAGACTGCATAATGGTCAGCCAGGCAGTAGCGGTCCAGACATTGGCAGTCCAGGCAGCGGTAGTGGAGACAGTGGCAGCGCCAGAACTCAGATATGACGACCCACAAGCCATCTATGAGAGATATGTTGAAGCAAGAAAGGCTTGGTACAGTGCGCAGCCTCGCAGCAGTATTAAGACAAACCAACAGTATCGGAAGGCAATGGGTTTGCCTCAACGATATAATAAAGTAAGCTTCACGTGGTGTCTTGATTGGAAGCAGATGGGCAAGCAATGTATAACGCAGAAGGCCTCTAGAGACTGGACTAAGGAAGAGATGATGGCGTATCTAGATTGGAGCAAGGCAGAAGAGGAGCGGGTCGAGGCTCGTGTGGTGGCTGAGATGGAAGGTAATCCTTTCTCTAGCAGAAGAGGCATGCGTGAGATCTGGGAGGCAGCCGCGGCGGATTGTGAGGCACAGGAGGCTTTGTATTCAGTTAAATAGCTGTTGATGTAGATAGAAGCGTCTAGGGCGGATGCGGCATTGCAGATTGACGTACTGCTATAAGAAGATAAGCTCTCGCCCAAGGATAGATATAATAGTCATAGGCAATTGAAATAACGAATTCTGAACTAACAGTAGCTAACTAGAAATTTATCACTAAGAACAGTGTGTGTGAGGAGGGGGGCGCGCAAAAGTTAGTCAGCAGGGCGCGCAATTTTAAATGCGCGCCCGGGCGCCCCTGTAGCGGCCGCCCCAACCAGCCAATTCTATATTGATTCTCAGTCCAGATAACAAGCATGATGGGCATCTTGCCAGATGACGACTTCGAACGTAAACTCCTGTACCGAGTCAACCATTTTTTCCTCCCGCCAAAGGTCCCCCAGAAAGACGACACCGGCTTGTTTCTCGAGAATGCGCTCGTTTCAGAAGTATTGCGTTCTCTCATGGCGCTTAGAGGAGGCATTGACCGTGTACAACAGCCAGTCATCGATAGATGCGTTGGAATGCTTCGCCGTATGCTTGATCTTCGGGTGCTCGGCAATGAGCTCGATTCGGGGCAGCTGGAACGCGAAGTTCGCCAACTGAAGGATGCAGGCATGTGTTGCATACCGCCTGTCTTCTCCATTCTATCAGGCTTCAGGCCCGAGGTTTCTACGACTCACTGTTTGAAAAGAGCACATATGCAGAGGGAGGGCGCTCGGGAGCATTCTCGTCGGGCTAAGATGAAACAGTCGTTTGCAAGTTACACTTGAAAAGTATCAGCTCCAACATACCTTTGGGTGCCGGCAATACCTGCGCTTCGTCACGCCAGTGCCTTCGCTACTAACCTCTGCACGACTCATGTCGCATCGTATCACATGCTGCTTCAATTTTTCGGAAGCTGACAATGCCAGAGGGATACTAGGCGCCACACTCCTAGTATTAGCGATACATCGTTGGAGTTTCTTCAAGCAAACGATAGTTATATTTCTCTTCTATAGAGGGCAGAATTGACATACCCTGCGGTGGCCAAGTTTAACACCTAGTGCATCGCTGAACAGTTGTTAGTATGGCTGCATTCCTCGAGAGTATCGCGGGATGCCTCATACAGGTCTGATTCCTGGATGTCGATGACAACGTCCCAGGCATCAAAACCTTGGTCTAAGAAGGCGTTAAAGTATTTGAAGTATTAGGCTATGCCCAACTCTCGGAAGATCAGCCCAGGCTCTTGAGTCATTCCGTCGGATTACGCCTTCCCAAACTATACCGGTCCAAATCGGTGGCTTGTTGGGTAGTCGTGGTCTGGTGTAGAAAGTCTGGCCAGTTTGAGAAGCCAACACTCGTAGTGGAGCTCAGCAAGTGGTGAGATGAGGCAGCAGTACTCGACTTTGAATAAGTGAAGGAGGATAGGCAACGAGGCTGCCGGGAGGGGGTTGTGGTTTACAGGATTTAAACAGCGAAGTGGTAGCTGCAGCCGGTGGACGGCGAAGCTGTCGAAATCCTTCCCACAGGTGTTGGCGTTTGAATAGAGTCGATGAGAGACAACGATACTGTGAGACCGGTCATACGTAGAGATGTAGACGAGAAAGTATCTGATGATGTAGCTGTTGTCAAGCCAGCGAAACGCGGTGAGAGTTGTTGAGTTGAAGGATGTGTTGGTTGATAAGGGAAAGACTGGAGGTAGAGGTGGTCGAGTGGCTGAGCGATGCAGGTTAGGCGAGGGCTGAGGGGACGGTGAAGAGTGGGGGGCAAGAGAGAGAGATCTCGATCCCATCCTAGGCATCTCTGGTGGCCGCTCTCTTAACAGCCACCCCGCTCACCGAGCATAGCTCGATTCAGCCCTGCCTCGCAAGTCAATTTTACGGTACCAGCGATCAACCTATTGAGAGGAACGCCGTTTTACGTATTCCAGAATATTCTCAACATTTAAATCAGGGCATCATATGAAGCTATAATTTTTTACTCTTTCGCAAGGGTTTGAAGGGTTGGGGATAGGGTTGCCTGACTCTGTGCATCTTCTGTTTAGTCTACCCAACGATCAGACCAGCTTCGTGGAGGTTCCCCGATATATACACTATGTGTGCATGTTGGACAATGCCATTTTTATAAGAATTGACTCGCGAGCGAAGGTGTTATGGCAACAGAAGATAGCTATGTTGCATCGCTTTTAGCTATGTTTGCGTCTTATCTGACGTACATGCGAGCTTTCTTTGAGAATTTTAAGTCATGCGTGGAGATTTCTAGCTGTTGTAAGCAGCGGCTCTGCAGCCGTGGCTGGAGGTAATGATGGAAATGGGCTGGACATCGCGATTGCGAGTGACGGTATAGTGAATCGCATGTGATGGCGACGCATTGTGGTGTTGTATGAGGACGAAAGAATAAGTACCGCCTGGTGTTGGATTAGATTCAAGTTGATGCAGATGGGAAATAAACTGAACAGCGGATGAAGACTAATATCACTCTACGAAGAGTTATAGAGTATGAAGAGTTGCAGGCACATAGTGCTGCTCGCTCATATGCTTCCATTTTCAGCAGCGCGGAACATTGGCTCAGACAGCCTGTCACACTATTATATCTCGCGCTAGGTTATTAGTATTAGAGAAGTTCGAGCTATGACTAACGAAATCGCATAAAGTGAAAATCCAGACAAATACTAATACTATAAATGGCACAGCTAACACGGCCCATTTCAGAGCTTCGTCGCTGTTTACACTTCCTGAGCTACAGGTGGACAATGCAGGCGGTGGTTCGGCTAAGTTCAACTCCACAGCGATGGCACGTCGCCTTGGTGGTCTCCAGACTACTCACATCTTATCTCTTTTGCCTCGTAGCGCCTGACGATGACTATCCAATACTAGGGTGGCTAACTGGCCTGTGTAGACACTCATCACAGGTATAGAGTAGCGAATAGTATGGAGATGAATGAGTCCTACGCACACTAGCGATAGCACCTCTCTAGCCCTGTGGAGTTGGTTGGCTAGAGGTGATGCTACTAGAGTAAAGCAAACCCTGCCTGTTCCAAAAGTTGTCCCCTAGGCAATATTGACTTGCTCCACATCGGGGACAGCGAAGATAGCAGGTTCTCCATGTTATGCATTGCCTTTTCAATCTCTGGAGTCTCCTTACTACCCGCCACGCCGGCTTCCAAAACAATGCCGTCCGCCTCGATATTCGGCGCACGCCAGCTGAGGCTGGTTGTACACGACTTGTGTAGGCCGCCGTAGTCACTGACAGGAAATGTGTTGCCGTCAGTATCAACATCAATGCCCCACTTATTGGCAAGATAGCGCAAAATATGTACCGTTTGCTCGGCGAAATAGTGATATGGGGCCATCTCTGTAAGGTCTGCGATTCCGTGTTTGAGAGCTCCACAAACTCGGGGGTCAATTTTAGTGGGTTTCTCAACGGCGATTTTAGTTGAGTCAACCGGGACAGACGCGGCGCTAATGGCGAGTTCCGTAGTGACTGATATCCATATGATGTAGGGCACGAAGGACGGTGTTCTACGAAGGGTATGTAGCTTTGAGTAAGATGTAACTAGACCTTGGATAGCGTCGACAGTCTGGGAGCAAATTTCCCGAGGGGATACGTCAGATTTAATGATGCGCAGTTTCAGCAAGGGCCGAAAGAGCTGAAGAATGATAAAATGGTAGTACAAACTCATGGTGATTAGCAATATTCACTGATTCTGCGTTCATCATTTACTCACTGAGTAAATAGCACTGCAGGGGTTGAGTTGAGACCCGGCCGCAGGACCTCTGGTATCTGGCCATACCATTCTAAGTATTGGTGGTAGTTGCGCAATAGGGCCGCAGCTGTTAAAAATCGGCCAGGTGAGTATAGTAGGTATATAGACTGGTGGGCTAGTTCACTGCGTTTGCAGAAGCATTGATAAACGGACCGTATGTTCGACAGTTGCACGTGTGGTCGTAAAGGCGCATCTACTATAGAGTGATTGTATTGCTATTCTAGGGAATGCTTGAGTTGTGAAACATTAGGACGACGAAGTGTTCTGCCTCCCTGTCCTTAACCCATGGCTGCCGCTACCCTCCTCCTCTCGTTGACAGTACCTCAGCCCTTGAAACATGCTTCTTACAGTGGTCTATCATAAAATTCATGGTGTTACAGCCCATTGTATTCCCGGGATGGTGATGCAGCTCTCGGCTGATGACTCTCGTGACGCCTGGACCTGGTTTGCCGGCGACCTCTCGGCCTGTGATGCCTCCGCACGACTTCGTCCAGCCGCCCCGCCACGGACTCGTCGACGCTTGTTGCCTCGCGACGGTTGCGATTGAAGCTCGTCATGCTCGAATGGAGAGCGGTCACGACGAAGGCTTGCGTTCATTCGGCGCGTTCCCCGGCCCGCATTCTGACTAGGCTGTCGGCCTAGACCACGGCCTCGCGCTGGATACCTGCCGAGCCTCCGCTGTGCAGGCTCGGCTTCGGCATCGTCATCATCCGTATCGTCGGCGTCACTTCCCGGCTTGGAGGAGGTGTAATCCGCGATCTTGAGGTATCGCGGGATCTTGAGCTTCTTGTTGTCGGCATTCAGACGCGGCCTGCCTCGTGCGCTTATGACAACAGCCGGGTCGCGAATATCAAGTAGCTCATCGTCAGTGTTCTAGTAGGCTGTTAATACTAAAGTCTTGTGACAGTGTCAAGCCGACGTACCCACGGCTTCTCGAGCCACCAACGCATAGCAATCTGGCTCCGTCGCAGAGGCGCGCCGTTCATGAGACAATCAAAGATACGGTAGCTGCAAGGCCGTATTGGTGCTCGAAGTTGCCCGTGCAGGGGCGTAGCGGTTTGGGCTCGCGCTGATCAGGCAGAGCGGCGAGGGCAAAGCGATACTGCTTGGCAATAAGGTCAATGGCCGGATATGTGATCTGGAGGTTAAGCTTGCCAAGCCATCCTGCTTGGGGTACTGGTTACGCTGACGCTGAATCTGTCTCGCGGCCTCTTGACGATAGGATCGAGACTTGTTATCAATCATCGTAACAAGGGCTTGGTGGAGGTAAAGGAGGTCTCCCGTGCCTGTCACCAGGTGAGACTTGACGTCTGCATGGGCGGTCTCGTAGGGTTATTGACCCTTTGACCAAAATTCCGATAGCGGTCAATGTAACACTTTACCCACTGCTTGCGCCACGGCATATATTCCCCTTGGATATATCACAGGATGTGCCCTTGATGGCAGCCGAAGGTTTCGACAAAGGACTTCCACGAGTCCTTGAACGTATCGTGATCAACGGCATAGACCACGGCTTGGAAGGCTTTGAACATCTCCTCACGGTTGTAGTCGTTAGAGGGTTTCGCAAGCCCATCCTCTGCCTCGTCTTGTAAGCGGCCCCTGGCGGCGACATCAAGATCTAGCTCTCGTTGGAGCTAGTCGGCGTTCTTGTCGCTTGGATCAGCGGAAAGGGCGTTTCCGTCATCAATGTCGTCGTCATCGTCGCCCTCATTGTCCTTCTAGCGTGCGTTAATTCTAGCGCGGACGTTGGCTAAGATGTGATATACGCATAGCTGCTGTTGCGCACCTGGAAAGGTATTAGTGAGGGCTGTACGGAGAGCCTGTTCCTTGTCTGTGATGATAACCTCCGGCGTGTCGGCCCCAACGTCGATGCGAAGCTCTTCAAGCTGGTACATAGCCACTGGAAGTGGTGCTCCTTTTCGCCGTTGATAAGGCCGAAGGCGAAGTTGGCTAGAGACTTCTGATCTGTCACACCGGTGGCCTGAAATAGGTGTAACCTAAAGCGGCTGGTCTTGTAGGTGTTATCCAAACCAAGCACCTCCGGAAACTTTTTCCACATCGTGCGGCAACAGTCATAAGTCCAAAAGACGGCACAGACGCGGTCCTCTTCGTCGCGTAAGGTTCTGACTCTAATACCTCCGCTCTCGAGCTCCTTGATGAAGGCCTGAGTAGCTGTAAGGCCGTTAAGTCGCTCACGTTTGATGGTTTGACGGTCATTGTAGATATGTCGTGAGCGGAAATAATCATAGCCTGAGCTGTCGGCTTTTCTGACAATGCTAGTCATCTCGCGGGCACTAATGCCATTCTCGTTGGCTAGTTCTTACTCCTTTGTTGCTGAGTAACCGTGCGGCGGCGATAGATATTATGCGCCGATGGATCAAGAGACTGTCCGTGGTTATGCTGGCGTTGAACAACCGTATACGTCCACTTCTAGTTAGACGACTTGGTGGCTTTGGCCGTGATTTTGACGGGACAATCAAGCTTCTGTGATGACGGCTTTCTGAGACCTGGGCTTTGTGACGGCCGTCGCGGGCCGCGGTCGCATTTGAAGACGACGTGGCTTGGCTGGATGATACCCCCGATATCCCGCCTTGAGGAACTAGAAGCCTTCACTATTGCGGCGCCATTGGAAAGGTGGAAATTGCGGAGGAAGGCAAAGAGGTCATCGTACGTGTCAAAGAGTGTCGATGGCGGCAATTGTGGGATCGTAGCCCCAGTGTAGTCATCGTCTCTTGGGTCATTGGCGGCAATAGCTGCGGTGGTCGTTGCAGCACGGCCTGGCGAAGGACTTTGCGTGTTGAGAAGACGGCATATGTCCATCTTGACAGGCGTGGTGGTAGGAATATGTGGCAGTGGGTGTCACGACCGTGTGGCGGGGTTGATGGCTTCATTTTATGCACAGTGAGAGATGGACGACTCTTGATTTTGTTATTTACCTTTTCCTCAGTCGGTTACACTGGAATCGACTGTCGCAGGCTAGTCGCGCGGGATTGGGCTAGAATTGGGTCGGCGTTGAACTAGTGAGACATTCCCGTGCAAATAGAGATTTCTATCCGTGCAAATAGTAATACTCATGACCAAGAATGAGGAGAGGCAAGGGGACTCTGCCACACTCAGGTGGTGGCGTATGGACACGACGGATGGAGGTCAAGGCCCTGCCTTGCAAAAACAAAATATGGGACTTTCGCCATCCCGCCAATTGCTTTGACCCGATTGATATGAAAGTGTGGTTGGCATCAGTTCACCCGGACCCTTCCCCCTCTCGTGGCACAGGTCTCTCTGACGTGCCGTCTCAATGCCAGACGCTTCCCTGGGCGAATTCCAGTTTGCGCGTCTCCAAAGTGAGCGACTCTAGCTAGGTGTCTTAGACCCGGCATCATAGTAAGACATTAACAGCCACTACATCCATGGAGATTGAATGGTGTTGCCACTAAATCACTGAATCGGAGCCTTTTGTCAACGCAATCCACCGTTGCCCGTGTGTGGCGGTAGCCCGCGACAACCCCGTTGGTGGAATACCGGGCATCATCATGCCACCCCCAACAGCTTCCGATTCTCTGATCGCAGTCAGGAAGACCTTGGGAGATTCGACTCTGGCCTAAGCTAGGTTTTGAAAATACCTACGAGAACTGACAGAGAACTGCGATGAGCCTCAACCACGCGCCGTCAATTTATTCACTATAGTAGTCCCCGACGGTATTATATGTAACCAAATGAGGGAGGCTAGCTTTATGCTCTTATTGCATGAGCTGTACGGCGAGGGCAGCACACAATCAGCCTGTCACATGATAGAGGTCATCACTCGAAGAGGTCGTTGCACATATTGATGCGCCACGGCGACATTGCGACATTTTGTCCCCATGACGCGTGGCGTATGCCGACCGACTTCTTGACAAATAAATGATCAGGTACCGGCAAAGGGGCACAGACAGGTCGCCTCCGCGGGCGGACTATGTTCGACCTTACTGGACCATGGCGAGCAACACCCTAGAAACTGAGGCAAGTTGTACGGAGTCGGTTATGTGAAGGGACCAGTAGGTGGGTCAATGGGACGGAGTCCTACGCGATGTGAAGTGTATTATGTCAAAAAGACGAAGGAAATAGTCTCATCACACTGAGGAGAAAAGGATAAAGCTGAAATCAAAACTAGCTGGGGCATTTGAGGGCACTGATACCACAGGGTATACTGAGCTGTGAGCATAAGCATAACATGGCAGCAACATGCCAATGTCTAATCAGAGGGCTCATTACACCTGTATTTAACAAGCAAACGTGGATTAACTACGATAAAAACTAGAACACAGGCAGTCTCATCCTATCGAGCGAACCTTTGTAAGGGTGGCAGCAATACCTTACCCCCTTCCCGACCCAGCGGAAGATCACCATCCCTGGAGGCTTTGCTCCGAGATGGATGCATCCCTACCATGACACGCAGCTAGTCGGACTATGTTAAGTGATTCTGTCCCTTTAAACCCTCACTCAAGTGTTCCAACAGCCTATACTTGTACTTGCGCGCCTCGTATCGAATGGACGGACTATTATCCTTGCGATGCAATATATCCATCCCTAGGCACTTCTTCCTAGCTGTTCGTGGTACATGCGCCCATCTTTGGAGATACACTCATAACCGTGTGACATGTGATTTTCGATGGCCCAAGGAAGGGGGGAACCGACTTTATGCAAGTGATTGTGCGGTGGCACCATTTCGAATTGCTGATCAACCAATACTGTACCCGGGTTTACTTGCGCGTTTTGCCCAGCCAAAGGCAAGTGCTGCATCTCTGGCTGCGGCGGCATACACGTGTATGACATTCTTGGGCCAAACAGCCTCATTTGCCAATGTTCCAAGTTCAGGGGGCTGCCACTTGTACCAACGTAATTGCTAAAAACTGACGGGCGTTTACTGGTATGCTGCGAGCTAGCAATCATGTCCTTCCCAATACCCTCGCTAATAAAGTTTACCGGCGCCAGTCCGTGGGCCGGGATATCCTCGCTGGGCATAATGAAATGCGGCTGCCCAGCCATTTCGGTTATTGTTTGTTGGCGTGGGAGAGGGCCTCGCCGGAAGGTGGCTCATGTAGGAACTAGTTAATCTGTTGAACTGACATGGGAGCAGATATCTGGCATGTGAACCGGTGTATATTTCGCCGTTGCGCTCATCACGGGCGGGCCGTACTTGTCTTCTTCAATTCTGAAAGCCCTGGCGCCGATGTGAGTGGTACGAGCCTGAACCTTCTTTGTGTTGACAAGCATGGTGGTGGTTGCATCTCCAAGCTGCGTTAGCCTCCCAAAAAATTGAAATTCGCACGTCGTAATTTGCTACCTTACCTATCTCACTATTTTTGTTAACGCTCTTCCTGCGACGCCACCCTGAACATCTCCTCAAGGATCAGTTTCCTCTTAGCGTTGGCGTCACTTTCTGTGAAGAAACCCGATAGGGTCTCAAATGTACCTCTCGAAGGTTCTTGATGCGGAGATCTAGTTTCCGTATGCTAGAAAGTTGCCTCTCTTCTGGTTCCATGACCGTTCTCATGATTAGAACGAGAAGGTGGATTGTTCTGTCTTAGTAGAGGTGGTCTGGCTCTTTGTGGCGAACGACAACCCTCCGTTGATGAACCACTCGGCGTCGGCCACCATTCAGGAACCTCTTTTCCTGTGTATGGGTGTGCTGACTGCTTCTTTGGCTCAATAGTCTTGATCCAAGCCTTGGCGATGAGCTTACAAGCAGACTGCTGGCAGACCCTGAACTGTTCCTCGTAATACTGCCGTACTGCATCCGAGTCGCCAATCATCACTGGTTTCCTGACAGTTGTATTCATGGAAGCGCCTTCGTCGCGGCCTCTGGCACGCTCACTGCTTTGTATGGCCGCAGCGTCCCAGGCTTGGAAGGCAGATGTACTCTGGCATCGATGCATAATCTTGCGTCCGTCGCCAACGAAGAGTTTTGTCACGCTGCTCTCCAAGGCCGAGCGGTCCATTTAATTCCAGGTTCGTATCTAGTGCCGTCAATACTAGAGTATAATTTGAAGCTATGAGAATGGGCTTACCATTACCCGCGTCTGCCCCACCCATGGCATGGCAAAACTCGTCTCTCAGAAAAAAACGACGAATGTTAGTTTCGTGCAGTTGGCCAGGGCTGGAAGATGTCACAACGCTACCATCCTCCATGATTGCAGCGACAAAACACTTCTTGGCGGGTATTCCACAATGCAATCGCAAAGCTTCGTCGACTTGCTAGATAAAACATGTCTATTAGGGCACGCAATGCAAGGCGAGAAGTGTCTGCGATGGCACTTACCATTAACCGCTGTTGACGGTGTTGATTGTAGCCATCGTGATAATGCGCATGATCTACGTTATATAGTGGATACCGGCTATGCAGGATCAAGCCTTCACCCTGATGGTGCTGATGACTCGGTGCGTATCGCTCGCGGTGCATTGACTCCTGGTGATTCCAGTCTCTTGACGGATGGAATTGCTCAGAGGGCAACCGTGAAGGCTCCTCGTACTGCGGTAACGAGTGTTCCATAGTTGATTTCGCAGTGGATTGTCCGCGATGGATTGTTTGTGATCGATCGTAGGGTATTGGAAATGCAGGGTCGGGGTGGGGGGTATTCTCATCCAATGCGAGCGTCTTCACGCTAGATTAAGCATGGGTGTCAATGGTAGTCTGCATCTCCCAATGTTAGGTAGCAGCCTCGAAACTGGTCGTGTAGTTTCGAAGAGGATTCACTCGCCTTCGACCAAGAGGATGCCGTAGGTAAAGGCCAAGAAGGTATCGAGCTGGACATGACAAAGGAGAGCAAACACGATCGATTCCCAAGCAGGGAGGACAAGAGGGGAAGAAGTAGCGAACAGCTGGCTGAAATACGGCTTGGATAGGGGAGCCAGGAGGCTGCCCTGGTGGTGGGAGAGTGCGTTGTAGGTAGCAATGGGTTCCCTACTAGCCATTAGTACGTTCCCATGCATCCACTCTTCAAAGCACCACCCTCGATATCGCTCGCAATAAAGGGCATGGCCATGAGCTCTCAAGGTAATATCGTCTTCTTGCCGTCTGCCCCTCAAATCATTCATATTGACCCATCCTCACCGCCCGAGCCTCCCGTGGCGCATCGAGAAAGAGTGGGCTGCCGAAGGTGCCGACCCGAGCGGCTACTCCCCTCTGCCTGGGCTATTGTCTAGTGGTTAGTTGCCATTGGTGCTAAGGGGGGCTTCGCTTTAAGAAGCGGGAGCGGGAAACTGCTTCTGTTGGCTGTGAGCGTATGTGCGGCCGTGAGGAGGGTCTGGCCTAGTGGCCCATCCTTCCTAGGTTATCAAGACATCGAAGCCAAGCCAAAAACAAAGGCGCCGCTTGGGCGGTCAGGATCTGTAAAGGCCTGGGCTGGCTTTCTTTAGTGGTGGGACATCTTTAGTGGGGTATCTCTGTGGGGTGCGACTGACGCTGATTCTAAGCCACAACTAATCGTCCACTCGTGGCAGCGTCTGCAGCAGACAAACATTTGCTCGGTCCTGTCTGCAACGACGACCTAGCGCTCTGTAACGACAGGAATCTATCTATTGTGGCTACACAGCCCCGAGCAAGCTTCCGCCACGCCATGCTTGGCGATGGTCGGGCTGGGGCAGAAGGAGTGCCGGTACCTCTGGCTCCTACACCTCCATCCACTTGGCCCTCCTGGTCCACATTTTCGCTGTCTGGCATGGCTTTGCCCTCATCCTCGCAGCCTTCGCCCGTCAGGCTTTTGTCCACCGCGCCTTGATCTACGCTGCCGCCCTGAACGCTGTTACCCGCCCAGCACGTCAGCGGGAGCGGCAAAGTTGCCATCAGTCTCCGCCCAAGATGTACCCCCGAAAGGAGACGCTCCGTCGCCAACCTGCGCGGGACTGTGAAGACCGAAGTCAAGGCCAGTGGGGGTCTGGCCAGCTCCTCTGAGGAGGGGCCGTGGCTCATGCGGGTTGCTAGCGCCAGGGTCATTGTAGGGGACGTGGTGCGCTGTAGTAGCCTGCTCCACAGCAGACCTCGGGGTTGGAAGCCTGCTGCCAGCAGCATCGGATTCGTGCCCACCGTTCGACGGCTGGTCGTCAGCGCTTGAATCGGTAAACGTATATGAGGCTACACTCGCGGCTGGTGAAGGTTGCGATATTGGTCGCTGCGTCGCGCGGCGTGCCAAACGCTTTGCCGAACTCTTTGTCGAACGCTATGCCGAACGCTGTGGTAACAGACGAGTGCTTCGTCTCGGTGGCTGTCGCCGCCTTTTAGTGACGCGAGAGGCGCCACCTCGAGGTGTCCTCCGCTGTGATCCGCGCTGAGCTGCTCGGCCCGACAATACATCGGCAATCTATGCCTCAACTCAGTATGCAATCCATATACGAATGCAGTCAGCGCCAAGACTGACCAAGCTATTCATGCCTGGAACGGACTCGCCCTCTGGAAGATGGAGCGCGACATGGTAGCACAAGTGCGTTGGGTCCCAGTAGATCGCTACAGCAAACACCCGCGCCTTCTCGCCCAGCTCTTCCGTTTTCCCCAATAGGCTAGGCCCACTCTTGCGGGCTTTAGCCTTCTCCTTGGTGTTATGTTCACTTGAAGGGTCGGTGACAGCCTCCATGTCGCTAAGAACAGCCAACTAGGGCCAGAGCAAGGCACCAAATGGGAAGTATGAGGCCGAAAAAGCAGCTTACACTGTTTTCTGCTGCTCTCGTCTATTTCTCAGCATCCCTCTCATCTCTACAACAACCGTCGCCTTCATATCATGGCTCAGCAGTTTGAGCGATTCGAACGGGGCGTGCGTGCCATGACAGCGAGGGGTGTGCAGTTGCTGATTCCTTGGTCAACCATGGTGTGTCCTCTGAATGATCCTCGTTTGTGCGCAAGTCAATTTGTCCATGAGTAGATTTCGTCCACAAGTAGATGCTGCATTCTGCTCAATTGGGCGTGTGCACAGGGAGGAGCGCCTATCTAGCGGTTGGACGAACGCCCCCCGGGTGTGCCGCGGCGAGCAACGGCGTGCAACGGCGTACCGGACCAACCAGTCGACGGAAGACTCGACATCAACGGCTCCACGGTACCCATGTCCGTCCGGAATGGCGTGCTGCCTAGCAAATCCTGTCTAGGCTCTCTGTCCACCTCGATCATACCGATCTTGCACCTAGTGGGGGCTAGGCCATTAGTGACTTTTAAGCTTTCTGTGCCTGGTCGAAGGCCTCGGACGGTATTGGCCGACAGTTGACGGGGAAAATTTCGGTCGCAAGTGCACTTCTTGGCGAGGGGGCGGGCTAAGGGGGCTGCGGACCTTGTGTCCAGTTGTCGACAAAGGAGCAATGGGTCCATGTTCAAACTCCAAGCCAGAAGTCGACTTTGCACAGCGGTTTCTTCTGGGACGTGCAATAACGAACGACATTTCTCAGTCAGGCGTGAGCGTATCCACGGCACACCACGCCTTTACACCACGCCTTCACCTCCACGCCTTTACACACACACACACATATAGAGTCTATTACGCCCGATGACCCAAGCCAGGAGGGCAACTATTTGCTAATAACATTATCCCTTCTCAAGTTTGCGCCCTATTCTCGTCGAATCCCTTGCGATAATGCATCCAGTTCTGGCTCTTTCTGTTGACCATCTCAGTTCTACTGACCCGCACGCGATAAAATTTACTAAGCAGACCTGCTTAAAGGCTATTCTTTAAGTGTTCAGCATCCTATCTACAGCAACTGAAGCGGTGCCTGCTATTGGCAGGGTGTCGAGTAGAAGTGAGATAATGAGGGTGGGTGGGGGAAGTGGTTAGTTGGTGTCTAGTCGGCCGGTTGCTATTGCATACTTGATGGTGCTTCTTACGGCTCGCATATCTGGCTTCCAGTCGTGCTTTGAATGCGCCTGTGATGGCTTGAGCGCCCATTCTCTGTGCTCGATCTAGTAGCTTGGCTCTCTTATCGATATAAGCATGTCTCCAGACATTGGATGCATAGTCCACCACCGGGGCTACCGTTGCGTGAATAGCTGGCGTGCTGTTGCCGGCGAAAGACCCTTCAGCCTCTTGAGTTCCATTGCCGCCTCGAGCCCTTTTGTTGCCGCTCTAGCAATATGTTCCTTGTATCTCAGCCGCGTGTCCATGATAAGACCTAAGATTTTGATATATGCTTTTGGTTGCACTTGCTGTCCTTTAATAGTGAAAGCTTCAGAATCGCTCTTATAATCGCTCTTCGTAAAGTGAATAATGGCTGTCTTTTCTGCCTCAAAGGTTGCGCCGCTTCGTTTCTCCCAGTCAAGTGCCGTGTCGATGATGGCCTTGATTCCTTCGCGGGTTATCCTTCGCTGTTGGGCCCGCAACCCAGGCTGTGAAGTCATCAACAAATGCAATAGAGCCTCCGTTCCACGTAATCTTTCTCTGGACCAGATCTGCGTTGAAGAAGAGAAACAAGATTGGGGATAGAGGAGAACCTTGCGGTAGCCCAGCCTGTGGTAAGTCTTGAGATTCCGACGTTTGTCCGTTAATGGATCGTACCTGTGCGAGATGAGCAGAAGGCTTCCACCCAACGCGTTACCTTTTCAGGAATGCCTCTAGCTCTCATCCTTTGAATAAGCGGCTCCTTACAAACTCCATTGTACGCTCCTTCACGTAAAAGCTAATTAGGCTAAGTACTCGCTTTTCCTTCCACGCATAGTGGATCTGTTCTTGTAGTAACATGAGCGCCTGCTCCGATGATCTCTGCTTTCGGGCTCCAAAATGATTAGCTGGTAGTAGGCCAAATGTCTCTACAGCATGTGATATCCTTTCTGCGATGACGGATTCGAGGACTTTCCAAGAGTCGAGAGTAATGAAATCGGTCTCCATGCCTTGGCGATGGTATAGTCGGCCTTGTTGGGTTTCTTGACTGGTATGATCTTGGCATGCCGCCATTGATGCGGTAAAATCCCCTTTTCCAACAACAACTGGAAGATCGATAAGATCCATTCTTTGACTACCGGCCAGACCTGTTTCCATACTATCACGGGGAGCCCATCTTCTCCTAGAGCTTTCCACAATTTCGCCCTAAATAGTTGTCGTTCAATCTCCTCTATGGTGACATCGGGCATCTGGACTGCGGATCCACGCTCGGGTCTAACAACTTCTTCGTCAATGTTTTCCGGGAGTGGGTTTTCCGGAGTGGAGGGAAAAAAGTTTTCAATAGCTCATTCGCTTGTTACTTTGCGTTGATTGTGTGCGTATCATCTGATCTCTTCAACTGCGGTACTTTGCCGAAAGCGATTCCGTTACCTGACTTCATGTATTTAGCAGCCTGCCATATGTTGTCATTGTCCGCGAGGAAGTCTTCCCAATGCCAGATCTCACGTTGGAGGAAGTGGAGCGCCAGTTATTCGCAGCAAGATCGTGGAAAGCACCTGGTGAAGACGGATTGCCGGTGATAGTTTGGAAGCAGGTTTGGCCAGTAGTCAAGCACAAAGTCCTAGCACTATTCCGCGCGTCATTAGAAGAAGGAACGCTACCTCACCAGTGGAGACATGCTAAAATTATCGCTTTAAAGAAGCCCGGAAAAGAAAACTCCGGCATTGCAAAGGCCTGGAGGCCGATTTCATTACTATGCACCCTGGGCAAGGTACTAGAATCGGTGATTGCACAAGGGCCAGTTACAGAGCTTCTCGCGACAGCTTGGGGAAGAATACACGTCACCTTTGATGGCTGGACCTCTCGCAATCGTCTATCCTTACTAGGAATCAACGTCTTCTTCATCGACGTAGACTGGAATCATCGCAAATTGCTCCTTAGGCTGCCCTTAATGCAGGGAAGACACACCGGAGAAAATCTTGCGGATGAGGTGGCAAGTGTTCTTGCAGACTTTGGAATCGACGCAGCTTGATTAGGCTACTTCGTCCTTGACAACGCCCGGAACAACGATACAGCAGTAGCAGCCCTTGCTGATGAATTCGACTTTGAACCCACACCGCCACCTCCGCTGCCTCGGTCACATCCTCAACCTAGTAGTGAAGCAGTTGATCTTTGGCGCTACTGCTGATGCGATGGAGACTACTGATGATGCCGAGCTCGATTTCAATACTGTCAGCGACGAGCTGAGGAAGTGGAGGAAGAAAGGCCCTGTTGGGCGGCTTCACAACTTCGTCGGCGCGATCAACAACTCTCCGCAGCTCGTTCAACTGCTCCTTGAATAGCAGAAGGAGGATATCGCGTCCGGTCAGCTTGGATACACTGACCAAACAACCGGAAAGCTCAGAAAGCCGCTTATGCCCGTATCTGACAACTAATCTCGCTGGAACTCGAGGTACAAGATGATGCAGCGTGTCAAGCTTCTCCGTTCTTACTTTTCTCGGCTGGCTATATATATCCAAGAACAATGGGAACACGACAAGCTGCGAAAGAGGGGCATGAAGAAGCCGACGATCATTGACGATAAGCTAGAAGACAGCGATTGGGATATCATTGACGTGTTTCTGAAGATTCTTGGTGCCTTTGATGCTCCGTCCACCCGCCTACAGGGCAATGGCGAGCCTGAACAGAATGCTGACATTCGGTCTGGCGCGTTTTGGGAATACTATCAGTCCTTTGAATTCCTTCCTAATCATCTCGAGCAGCTGAAGTTGAATGAAGATCTGGTCGATGGGTTGGACTCCAAGTCAGCTGCCATGGTGCGGAGCCATATTAACTTGGCTTGGGAGAAGTTTGATAGTTATTACCAGAAGCTATGTCCGCCTGCATACGCCTCTGCTATTGTTCTGCATCCTTGCTACGGCTGGGCAGCGCTTGCAAAGTATTTCAAGGGCAACCCTAACGCTACGGAGTGGCTGGTAGAATACAAACATTCAGTCAAGGAACTATGGGAGAAAGACTACAGGAATATGCCCTTGAAGTCCGCTGACACTACTTCCTCATCGTTGAAAATGACACCCCAGAAAGGACGCAGTGAATTTGAGACCTTCCTTGACTTAGCAATGGAAGACGATGAGGATGACATGGTGGTGATAGATGATAGCGTAGATCTATTCCTTGACGAGTACGAGAGATATTGCAAGACATGGAAGCGAGCGGATCCCCAGCTATACAGGGAAAATCTTTATTTATAGTGGAAGGCTCGCGAGGAGGAATACCCCAGACTGTCTCGTATGGCAAGTGATATTTTGTCCATCCCTGCGATGGCTGCACAAACAGAGCGAGAGTTTAGCTCTTGTAGGCGTATGGTGGGCGTCTTGAGGACTAGGTTGGACCGTTGAGGAATTGCTATGTCGCAGTGCATTCGCTCATGGAAGAAAGAGGTATTATATAGTAGTATGGCAGCTAGAATAAGACTATTCACTCTCAAACTGCTCACAATTGTTTCCCGCCCTGATGCTCGGATGTGTGAGGGGATAGGATGATAGTCTTCATGGATCATAATATATGGAAGTCACCTGATCTCTCCCACAAGGGATGAGATTGTCAACTCATCCAATCCAACCAATCCTGGGTTCTGGTTGATTGGATTCAACCAATCCTTGCTGTGAAAATTTCCAATCGATCCATTCTAGGGGCCGATTGGGTTGAGTTGGTTGGAAGTCCATAAATGGCTGTATATACGTAATGTAAAGAAATAACGCAGATGCAACGTCCCTTCGAAGGTAGCGAACCATATAGAAGGAGTGATTATTCATAGCACGAGACTTGTTACAGTATAACTGATGATTATTAAGATCTGCGATTCCCTAATAAACATATTTCTTATTGTTAATTGTGTGTTGCGGAGGCGCACACTATCCATTTCGCTACCTCGGCCTGGAAGCGATGATATAATGTGGACAGCATCGAACGCAATTGTCATCGTATTAAGGCCAGCTTGTAGATATACCTGGCATAGACCCGGTAGCTAATAGCCGCCTTTGCTAAGTGGCTGGTCTTTAAAGGACGACAACCACGCACGACGTGCCATCGCTTGTAGATGTCCGTTAACTTGTTGTCTATGTAATCGAGAAAAGAAAAGCCAGGAGTCCGGCACGTTAGATCATCTTGTACTTTGGATATGTTGATATTTGGCTCCCAGCCGAGCATCATTGAAGCTGCAATTTCCTGTAGTCGTGTAATAGAGGCTTGATACACAGTGCAAAAGTCGGAAAGCTGCATAATCTTGTTGTTGATAATGGTAAATGACTGGCTATCTGCAGCCCAGGTCAGGTTACCTGGGACTCCTTCATGCTGAAGAATTCTTCTTCACATTGCCTTCATTTCGATGATCTCGCTGAGAGGAGAGTAGCAGCCTCGTAGCAAATACTTTGCTCTGATTGCCTGCAGGCGCTTGGGCTGCGAAGCATACGCATGTCGCGCCGGCCAAGGGTATTCCAGAGTATTGTAACGATACCGCGGTAGGCTATATTTAAGGAATAGGAGCCGGCCCATCTAGGTAAGGGCAGCAAGTAGAGGCGTTGAGTGATACACATCACGGTACGCGAGAGAAGAGCGATGCACCCCAATGACGGCTATAAAGTGAATTAGGGCTGACGAGGACAAGTCCCCAGATGAGCTTTAGTGGGTCTAAAACATCATTAATAGTTGGAATAGAGCCTCATAAGCTGGAGATATAAACCAGTTTGAGGTTGGAATTTCCTCGCAGATTGTGGAGAGTGTTCATCCTCAACTTCCTTTGCTCCCTCGGCTTCCTCTATATCCTCAAGTTCATTAGAGCCCTCATCATCATCATTATCGTTAGTCTCGTCTCAGTCTCAGTCTCAGTCCCAGCCCCAGCCTCTTGACTGCCGTGGTCGGAACTGTCGGCTTCCTGAGAGAACTCTATTTCCTCATCACAATCACCCACATTTTCTGGGCAGCAATCACCTTCCTCCAGGCTATCATCTTCAGCCTCACTCCTGCGGTCGATATGAAGGCCAGAGTTAGGTTTCAGATGTGAACTATCAATCGCATGTTCCTCCTCTTCAATTTCCACTACTAAGCTCAGGATGTGGCGCATCATAGTAATATCATCTTTCCACAGCAGAAGGCGATATCTCTCTCTACGTGTCGAGTTTCTCATAGCTAGCGCTCGGAATATATAATAGATGAACTGCTTCCAACTTGTCTTATACTTCTGTCTAGTACGGTGCGGCAGTAGACGTAGTGGGCGGTGTCGAAATTGATCCTTCCAATGGTTAGCTACCCAACACCGCGATCGATATGGCGTACATGCAAGAGTAGCTTCGGCTCGGCTGAACATATCATCCACGCTGCGTATCAGTAGCTTGATTTGCCTCTCCGTTGATTTGGAGCTATATAGCGGCACGCCTTTCCAGTCCCCAAATAGGTATCTCTTGTCTCCCCGGTAACGACCTCGACGAGGCTGATATGCTGTGGCGGTAATAATTTCAAGAGGTTTATTCCGAAATCTGTCAGGCCACCCAGTAAATTTAAGCCACGGCGTGGTCTCATTATCCTCCTGGCATGAGTCTTTCTGACCTTCCACTCTCATTTGTTCTGCTTTGCAAGCGCTAATCTTGAGCTTCAATCTGCGGAGCCAGAACATTACCATGGCACCTTTGAGACTCGTTGGCGGTGGTTATTATACTACTCGATTGAAGCGGGCTCGGGTTTGTAGGATTTGCAGGATGGAGTCCCAACTCCGATCGAGGGATTTGAGGAAGTAATGATCGAAATGTCATACTCCCTATGCACTGCTCCAGTATGAAAGAAGTAGACGTATCATGGAAGCTCAAGATCAGCGCATCTATTTTGTAAGGGAAAAACTGGTAGGTAGGTAGGTATCATACGTGCGGATCGTTGTCTCACCAGGACTCTATGAACCGATGCATCTAGAATTCTTTCACTGTGTAAGTTTGAGGTTTTTAGTTTGTGGATTCCTTGCCTAAAATACCACTGTAGCAAGCATAATACCATATGTGACAACTGGAGATGCGAGGCTTGCTATTATCGATGATCTTACCATCTAGCATCCGAGCATCTATTGGACCCGTTCTAAAACAGTCGCTCGCGTATATCCTTGTTAGGTTCGAGCGAACCCCCAATTATCCATCACGAGAATAGACTAAGGCTGTATAAACGTTCCTCAGTGACGAAGAAGCTGCCTAATTAACCCTCAGAAGTCAAAACAGAGCATTATCCCATCCTAGATGTGACGTGCACGTTTTAGTGCAAGGACTACCTGCAGCTAGGTCATCTTTCTAAAGCTAAACCCTCTTCCTGTAGGAGTCTCTTGGCTACTGTCGCCGTCGAATGACTTGAGGCAGCCTTTAGAAGCAGAGCCTGTGCATATGCCACTACTGATATCTTGAAGTGTGGTGGATTATCTGAAGGACCATCGTGGCTACAAGAGGACCTGTGGTCTTCCATTTCAGTGTAGATATTTTGCGAGGTACCATCACCAATACGCAAATGCACAAAACCCATGTCGAAGCCATTATCTGCCATGGCAACACTAAATAGACCTGACGTGCAGACAAAATAGGGAATGAAACTAGATATGCGCCGCAGACTAAAAAGGTTGTCGTAGGATTGGGCCAGTGAGAGGATGGATTGTGCAGCCTGTGCACATATGATGTGGGGCCGAATGTTAACGTCTTCCAAATCGAAGCCGATGAAGGGCCTGAAGAGGCACATAAGGCAAAAGTTATAATACATGCTACATTCATTGGATGTAAATTAGCAGATTAATGCTTGCGGATAGCAGCATACTTACTGGGAAAATAGTACAAAGGGTGTTCTGCGGCCTCCAGCACCAAGGAGAACACAGACATCATCATACCAGTTAATGCACTTGCTATAAACAGAAGCCACATCAGCTGAGCGAGGATCGGTCATTGAAAGAGTAGACACTACTAATATATGCACCCACTCAGTGAGCTGAAAAATCTTGAGCGAAATCAACTGAATATTGTCCGGCTGTGAAAGGTTTGCGTCCCGGGCTAATTCTGTCCAAGCTACTATTAAATCAGCAAATTGACAAGTTCCTGCCCAAGTTCTCAAGTACGTACTTGATTCGTCATGCATATCTTCGTGGCCAGCACTCTCGCTGCTATACTGATGTAGAAACAGCAGGTCGTTGTCGAGTGTGATCCAGGGCCCCCGAAAGACTTGCCCCGTTGCAAGACCTAGCATACTATGCTCCACAGTTAGAAAGTCGTCAGCAAAGGGAGGTTGGAAAGTTATGAATATACCGAATTAACGATATTGAGCTACAGTACATAGTAGCTCGTACCCTAGCGTAATCTTCAACATCCTTGCCTACCGACTTATCTTGCTGGTAAAATTCCGTAATACTTTTTGCAAAAGTCTGGGCAAGCTGCAGAGCTTTTGCCTCGCGCCCGCAACGAAATTGATATAGGGACATAATTCCAAGAGCCTGGATATCTGGGAGACTTTGACACGACTTGCTATGCTGAATGAAACTCTCAGCCTCATCGGCGAAAAATTTACTCCCATACCAGCCAGAAGGGAGCATCTCGGCATCGTCTAGGAGTTCATTTATTACTTTAGTTGCTAGTGCGAGAAAGGCGTGCACTAAAGCCGACGAACAAAAACGCTGTGAACCGCTATAATAATCTTGCAGGAACAGATCTGTGCACACGAGACTGAAGGGCAAGTTGTCCCAGAGGAGAAGGGTGTCAAATAAGTGCCGTACGTGTGTCTGTGTCCATCCGACTCGAGTCCACGTGTCCCTTCTACCTTGGTCGGTGTAGGCATCGATTGGGAGCGGCGGAAAAGACAGGATAGCCGATGTTAGTACGGGAGCTTCACGCAACTCGGGCAGTATGTTGTGATGCCGATAGCCTAGACTACAAGACTTCCACGAGACCAGTTTATCGAAGCAGTCTAGACTGACTCCCTTGTCATATGTTGTGCAAATAGGCTCTGTCTGAGATACTCGGCGAGGTGTGGCAGGTTTCAATGAGCCAGCCTCGACTTCGAAGTCGTTCATCAACTTGATGAGGATGGACTCGCGGGGCTGACTGCCATCCATCAATTCCCGAAGCACGGTCTTGGCTGCAAGAGGGTTGTCAATTGCATCGATGACCATGAGCACTCTTCCACTTTCTTCCCTGCTTTTCTGAAGTTGCTCATTTGCAAGTTGGATTATCGACTTGTTGATATCATTTCTGAAACTATCTATCACTCGGCTGGCGTCTGAGGTTAGCCGATCGATTAGAATACGTGCCAATTCAGTGACGTCAGATATTGCCTCTTCCGGTGACGGCACATCACCTTGATATTCGCATCGAGCGGGTTGTCCTATGCACTCAACGCACACAGGGCGATTGTCATCACACTGCTGGTTCAATGTTAGGGCGGCGCGTATCGGACGATAACGTTGATACTTGCCCGCATTTTTTCCCTCCGGCATTCATTGCACGTGATAGACACACCAGTACGACTTTCCTTGGGCTGTGGAGGTTTGGCAGCCAAATATTCATCGTCACTTTGAGCGACGCGGTGCAAAGGCTGTGTTGGAACATATCTTCGTTGCATTGCTGTCAGCATTGGTGGAAAGGCAGCGTTCATGTAACCTGAGATGTTGATAAAACTCTCGCGTTGAGACAGCGAGAGATATAGGGAAAATGGTAAGGGAATTACTGACGAAATATCCATGCTTTTAATACGATTCAGCGTCTGGTTTGGCACCGTGGTAGAATTGCTTCGTTTCTGGTTAAGAGAATGATGGCCTAGGAAATAAGTGGATCTGATGATGGAAGAGAAGATTTGTGGTTGAGGGTTTCGTTTGTGCGGGGACACATGCTGAGTGTTGTAGTAAATAAGACACGGGTCCACATCAAGTGTCCTGATGTACCTTGTTATGCACATATCCGTAGAGTACTTCTAGGTACTAGAAGACGTAGGGGGTGCCCACCTGTCAACGTGCATCCTCTTCCCTTACGCAAGAATAAACACAAGAATAAACACAAGTTCTACGCGTGATTGGCTATTCTCATTACAACATTGAGTAACAAGCACAAATGTCCTGTACCTAACTGATTAGCATGGAATTTACTGGGTCTTTTAGACATCACGTCAATGATCATCCTGAGACCTGAACTAGCGAAAACGTTGTGCTGAAATACTACTAAGGTCAACTCTAGGAGATGAGAGTACTTCAGTCCGTGGCATGGTGGCTACATGACGAGAAGTTCATAAACGAGCGAGGTTAAGTATGTATCTGCATTTTCTCAATTACCCGTTGGTTGCGTTTGCCCCTTGGCCAGTTTGACCAACTGAGTGAAACGCAACCAACGGGTAGAGCAAATCTCTTTTGGGAGGTGGAGTGGTTCGACTTGGGCAGCGATGATTGACTAGCCTAACCTAACCGGTTAGATGTCCCGCAGCTAGAAAAAAACCGAATGGTAGAACTCCCACCCCTCTAAGCACATCCATATGTCAATCATCAATTTGAACTCGTATGTCTGGCCGTCACGCCTGAGCAAAACATACACATTGGTTCGGTACTCTAGTTTCGGAGATTCCAACATGGATGTCGTCGATTTGACCGTATGCTGTGGAATTGTTAGCGTTTCGCTTCCTTGCACCAAATCGATGCTGTTTCCAACCCCGCCCGCATTAGCTCCGCCCCGCGTCGCATTGCTGCTGCTAGTCCGCAATCCGGGTTGGTCCGGCCTCGGGCGCTTGACGGAATCGTGAGCTAGATGCCAAAGATTATTCATGTGAGCGACAAAAGCTTGTCGCATGCATTAGGCAAGTATACTCTTACTAACCTTGGGTATACTTTGCCTGACTCTCTTTAAAGTCTTGCAGGTAATTAGCGTACCTGCGATATTCAGCTGTTGTCTTGTATTTCGCCAAGTCACGGTGGTACATTTCTTTGGCGACATTTGCCTGGCTCTCATACACTTCCTTCTCGGTAGGCGCATAGCTCTGCCATTTCTCTCCTACAAGTTTGGCAATCTCCGTGAAGGTGAGCTTCTGACTCTTGACATGTTCTCTCATCACTGCAAAAACACGGCGTCATCAGGACTTATCTCTATAATGCTAGAGGCGAGGTTTCTCATGACTCACTGTTTGAAAAGAGCACATAGGCAGAGGGAGGGCGTTCGGGAGCATTCTCGTCGGGCTAAGATAAAAGAGTCGGTTGCAAGTCACACTTGAGAAGTATCGGCTTGAACATACCTTTGGATGCCGGCGATACTGGCTGTTGATGCCGCTTCCGTCGGTGTAGATGCAGATTATGCTTGGCGATATAGCGTCATGTTCTTTGATTGCACCCTCGGCGGACTCGTTGATGCGAGTGAACGGTGGTGTCCACCACGGCGGCACCACATGCGGTTGGCGTTTCTCGAGGCGATTAAGTTGCACGTCGAATTTCTCTTGTAGAATGCTCGAGAAACGGTCGAGTGGGCTTTGTGCTTTAGGTTGTTGGTGTGTTCTTCTTGTGGTGCTAATCCCAGTTGAGGCCATGTCGTTGTACAATGGGGTTGTTCTGATGCGCATAGTCGTCTCTAGCACTGTCTGTTCGAGTTGTTGTATCACCTGGAGCAGGTGTGCCTCGATATCCACTGCGGCACCTGCGATTGTTCGAAACGCTCCTGTGATGATCTGGGCTGCTCGTCTCTGTATCCCCTTGATGGCATTAATCATCCAGCTGCCCCTGCTCGTGTAGCCAGTGCCGGGAATGTGCCATGCCGAGCACCCATAGAGCATCTGAGGTATGATCATTGCTCTGTATACCTGTCGAAGGTTGACTAATCCAGTCCCCCATGTTGATGATGCCAGGGCTGATAGAGCCGAGAGTCGTTTTGTGGCTCCCACTTCTACCTTCTGACGGTGATAGTCCCATCGAAGCTTAGTATCCATCTAGACACCAAGGTATCGGCATGATGGGGAGACTTTGGTTGTGACATGCGGCAGACGGAGAGGATGTGTACTGTTCACTGTGGGTCTCTAGTAAAGTGTACAAGCTCATATTTTGCTGGCGCAAATTTGGAGCCGTGTTTAGCAGCCCAGTCTTCCGCCATGCGGTGGGGGCCTTTGAGGATTTTGCAGTTTCGTTGCGCCGTCAGGCTCACTAACAAGATAGATACATCGTCAATATAACCGACGGCCTCTGTGTTACTTATCTTGCATGCCTCAATTAAATCTACATTGTTGACGCGTCGATGCCTGCATTCAGAGCATTGATGATGGAGGACACGAGTTTGTCAATACTTTCCTTGCCTCCAAGCTCCACAGCCTCTACGCGGGAGAGACGTTCCTTGGCTATTTGTCGGAGTAGGAACGGGTCTGTCTTCACCCACATGCGTTTCTTTGTTAGCGTTGCTGGTTGCCAGTTCCAGTCGATGACCAGGCTGATCGGGA
The DNA here is from genome assembly GCA_009828645.1 of Calcarisporium arbuscula. Lineage (NCBI taxonomy): Eukaryota > Fungi > Ascomycota > Sordariomycetes > Hypocreales > Calcarisporiaceae > Calcarisporium > Calcarisporium arbuscula. The sequence continues at coordinate 92,794 of WBSA01000043.1, forward strand.
GGTGGTCGGAGTCGCAGTCCACTCTGTTGTCGATCTTGCAGTGGACCACCCGCTGTGCCACGTCCTCGGAGGCAAATGTTAGGTCGATTGTGGATTCTCCATAATTCCATCTGTGCGTTGGCGTTCCTGGAACCGTTAAGAGCTGTAGCTGGTAGCTCTTGGTAATCGCGAGTAGAGGTTGAGCACTCGGGCCTCCTGCACGCCGGTGTGCTGTTGACCAGAGCGGATGATGCAGGTTGAAATCTGCAAGCATAACCGCCTAGTCTGATGAGTCGAGTGATCTGAATACGTTGGCTAGTGTTGAGAGTGTGTCGGTTCCCACCTCGTTGTAGACGTTGAAGACGAGAATGTTTTGTCCAGAATGAGGGTTGAGGATTTGCAGGGAGATTATGTCCTTGGAGATGTATGACACACTCCAGGTGGCAGGGTCAATTTATTTGCTGATGTAGAAGCATACCCTCGTGGCGGAATCAGCGAGGTAAGTTAGTTGGAAGTGTGTTTTGAGAGGGTGATAGGATGTGTCGATGAATGGGTTGCGCCACGGTTCTTGGATGGCGAGAATGTCGTATTCCAAGATCTTGGAGTTTTGGAAAAGGTTGGCGAGGACGACATCTTTCGATTTCTAGACGTTGGTTGTACTGTAAGATACTTAAATTCAGGTGTGCTACCATGTAGATTGAGGCGGATTGGTGTTTTCTGTGAGGGATTGGCTCTGGGTCATCCGGGCTACTTGTTGACGTGGAGGGGATTCGGTGCGACGTCTGCGAGTCCAACCTAGAATCGCAGTACTCCATCGTCCTCGCTTCTCGAGGGGTACTACAAGATTCGTCTTTGTGTAGGCCTTGTTCTTCATGTGCCCGCGCAGGTCGGCCGCGGTCTCAAAGTCTCTGCCGCAATATACACATACTCGCATACACTTCGCGATCGTTAGCTCGGCGTCATGCATTGGCCAGTCGTTGTAGATGTCCTGATGGGCTGGACATCTGCATCCTTTGAAGATCCTCCCGAGGGCCGTGCGGGTATCCGTCGCGAGAGAGGTAAGCGGAGATGGTTCGACTTCGTCGAGGTTATAGAGCCATTCGTTATCGTTGTCATTGCAATTTGCCAAGTCTGTCAGCCATGCGTCTGCTTCATGCAATGCCACACCTTCTATTCCTCTGTTGGGTATGAGGATGAGTGGGGCTGTGTGTCTTCACTTTCTCCAGCGGTCTGAAGCTGCGGTCAATTGCTAGGTCAACTGTTGAATCGGACTGTTGAGCGGGCTCTTGTTGCGTCGCTGGAGTTCCCTAGACGTCTTCGACCGATGGAGCTACGGGTGTGTGTGTAGTCGCTTCTTCCATAGCTGCTTGAGTTTCAGAGGTCAGATCTACTAGTTGGGGAGCAGGCGTGCTCGGCCCTGCCCGTGGCGGCTTTGAGGCCTTCTCGGTCCTTTGGGTCAAAGTTTGAGTCGGAATACGGGCTGCTAGAGTTTGGTCTGCTTTGCGAGTGTTGACGTGACGTGTGCTGTTTGTTCCTGGGGGCGCGACTCTCTCCTTGAGAGGGACATGCCAGTAGATGCTCCGGGCTTGCTTGGCTTGTTCGACTCTTTGCATTTCCTTCCTTCTTGCTGGGCAGGCATTGCTCCATGCGGTGTGAGTACCTTTGCACACTGCGCATCGAGGCGTGAATATTTCAACGCCCTTCTGCTGACAGTGCTTCGTCTCATGTAGCTCGGCGCAATAGCCGCAAAATTGGGATGCGTTACATTGAGTACCGATGTGGCCGTAGTTATAGCAGCGGAACATTGCTTCACTCTGCAAGCGCGGTCGTAGAGTTGGCATTGATGTATCTGACCATCCCATGCCATTCCGGCATAGATGATGGCATTGGCCATTTCCGGGTCTGTGAGTTCAACAACGATCGAGGATGCGCGTTTGAGAGTGGCCTCCTTGGTCAGCCAGCCTATGTAGGAGATCTTTGCGTTTGGGATCACTATGTAGTTATCCGCGAGCATCTGCTAGATGGTTGCTTCCTGGTCCTTGATGTTGATCGTGTTGGTGGCGATTCCATGGACAATGACTCCGTATGTGGGCACAACGAGTTCCGCATGTTTTCCAAGACCTTTAAGCCACCCCTTGCTATCTTTGAGCTGTGTTGCCTCTGCTGTAGTACCTGTGAATATCTGTATGTCGCCACTCTTAAGTGTTCGATGTCGTTGTGCGATGCCGTGGTCCTTGAGCTTGATTGTAACGACTCAGTCTTTGTATGCTGTTACTGGAGATTCGGTTTTGGTGGTGGCTAAACCCTGTGGCATTGGCGGGGTGGAGCTGCGGTGCGCCTTTCGCCTGTGCCGCGACCTGCGCCCAGGATGTGGCTGCGTGTCTTCCTCCGTTAAAGTTAGTTACTTGCAATGGGGTGGCGCTCAGTCCGACAGAGTTCTTTATAATGGTAATATATTTCTGGATGTTCTAAGTGCATTTGGTGGCATCCTGGACGTGCTGGAGGATCTCGCCCACCCTAGGCTGTCGCAGGACTTTGCCAATGAGCGCAATGATTGATTCTATGTATTGCTGTACTGTGGCCCATGGTACCTGAGTCTGCCTTCCTCTAAAAACTGCTTGCAGTTGGTTGCATGCTCCTTTAAGGTATGTGGCGTGCTCGTTGATGTGTTCTGGGCCAATGTTCACCTGCGGCCACCTAGGCGCCATTATTGCAGATAGACACGTTTTTGACGCGTTATCTACGATAGGAGCCTATGAGGTCACAGATTCACTATAGTATTTACGATTCATAACGCGTTTCAAAAATTTGTTCTGAGCTGGTGGTGGTGTTTTTCGATTTTGTTTTTTTCGAGGACACGAACCTCGGTTTCCAGTGATCCGCTCGTGGTGGGTCACAAACTGGTGTCCTTACCCCTAGACGATTGCGGCTTTATCAGCTGATCGATAAAGCCACCGCTCTCATGGGCTACTCAACTTGAGCATGAGACGGCTAAGTGGGGAGGAAACGATATGGTAGTATTTACCTGGCTCCAGGGTGATGACGGGGTTTCCTGTAGCAGAGGCAGCAATTCACGAGCACGAATGGATTGAGGAATTGGACGGCTAAAAAGTAAACTAAACATTTGTAATTACCAGTATCAATACCTACGCCAAACCAAACCAAGTTCTGTCCGCCATTCGTGGCGATGGCCTCGGGAGGGACTGCCATGGACCAGCATGGCGCTCTATCAATGTGCATATTCGCCCATGTGGTATGCTAAGAGCGAGCTACTTCGAGCCTACCATTTTCTCTGCGTCTACCAAGTGCCACTCTTGCGGACGCCAAGCTCTATGATTTTTCTCGGGACGGCCTAAGGGAGATGCCGTGCACCCGCGCAACATGGGCTCGGTAGTGGTCAAGGTGATCAAACTTCTCTCCCTCCCGCTTGCATTTTGGGTGATCGCAAACAATGCGACCATACTACTCCATGGCCTTCATCGCATGCAGATGCTCGCGGTCAAAATGGTCGTTCATTACGGCCGGTCGACAGTAAGAGAAGGTTCGTTCCGCCACGGATATGGCTTCATCCCCAATGCACCGTGAACACTGTGTCTTGCCCATAAGGAGTGGAAGCTGGTCGGCCTCTGGTGACTCCTCCTTTATGTAGACATCCACTTGAGGCACGCAGCAGATGCGCTTCCGTTTGACCGTTTGCCGTTTGCCGTTGAGAGCTACCATGAGCTCTGTGACCTCTATGCGCAGCTTACAGAAGTCGTCGAAGGGCATGTCACTTGGCTGTTGGCAGAGTAATTCAGCAAGCTGCGCACGTTCTGGAATGTGCAGGTTGATAACCGGCGCCGTGTACTCATCCTCTTCCTCGTCTTCACTATCCCCGGCGAGCTGCCGCTCAATGTCCCACGTGGGGCGATTGTAGAAGTAGTGTTCCCGAAATTGTCGTTGAAGAGCTTTCTCACGCTGTGCCCGTTTGGTGCGGATAGTCTTCGTGAGCTCTCGTATGTCATCTTCATGTTCGGTGCCTCGATATCGATAGCGGCCATCTTCGAGCTTGTCTCTGCGAGCCTCAAGCTCCGTGATCTCAGGATCAGGCAGCAGATCCCGCCACACATCGTCGGGCACCATGTCGCGCCTTGCTTGCGGGTCACGCGTCAAGCTCATATGCGTGAACAGGTCGAGTAAACTGTCCTCAGTCGGCTCGTCGGCAACGACCCTCTCCAGATGAAATTCGACCCTTTCGTTGATATATGCACCGTTAAAGATCGCCCATTTCGGATCGTGCCGCATCATCTGGTCGCGAACAGCGCCAGAGGCATTCCCTACGCACTGTTACGTTAATACGTCATCAACGCATGGCAGGAGGCTAAGAAACATACCGTTGGCGACGTTGGCGGCTCCTCGGCGAAATGCCTTTGGCCCCAACGCCCTCTCAAATCCTGCGTCGAGGGTCTGTCGCTCCATGTCGTCGTTCAGCTTGTGGTATGGTAGTGGTTTCTCCAAAGCCACCGCGGCACCATCGTATCCGCGGAACACGGGGCGCTTCAACCACTATGACTTCCAACGCAGCGGTGTGCAAAACCTCCCTCGACGATTTCGCACCCGAAAAACAGTTGACGCAGTCGTTAAACCAGCGGCATCGATGGCCTAGTCGCTAACGGAAAAACTAACGATGACTGTGATGATGCAAAACATAAGTCTCTTCGTGCCAGTGAAGAAGAAGATAGTCCTACTTGCATGTCAGTGCTCTATTAGTGGAGTTAAGGAAGGGTTGGGCCACGAACGGCTTCGGCTTCCGATGCGTGAGAAGGCGTTGCAACGAGAATTTCGGGAAGACTATTTTTACAATCGCCCCACGTGGGACATCGAGCGGCAGCTGGCCGGGGACAGTGAGGACGAGGAGGATGGGTACACGGCGCCGGTTATCAACCTGCACATTCCAGAACGTGCGCAGCTTGCCGAACTACTCTGCCAACAGCCAAAGCTGCGCATAGAGGCCGCAGAGCTCATGGTGGCTCTCAACGGCAAACGGGAAACGGTCAAACGAAAGCGCATCTGCTGCGTGCCTCAAGCGGATATCTATGTAAAAGAGGAACCACCCGAGGCCGACCGGTTTCCGCTCCTCATGAGCAAGACACCAACCCTCACAATAACCCCCCACAATGCCGAGGCTAAGTTGGCATTCTCGCAGGTGGCCGACTGGCTGTTCGAGCAGGATGAAGCATTACATGGCCTAACCTTTTTGGTGTTTACATGCCAGTGCAGGACGGCGAAGGCCCCGCGCCAACCGGGTTCTGCACGGCCAAGCCAAACCCGAGCGGCTAAAGGAGACCAACCAAGAAGGAGAATAAATACCGACAAGGTATCAAGTCGCTTTTAGGACTCTACTGCATATAAAAAACAGTGCTAGGGGGGATTGAAGGATTGCAGGCAACAGGATAAAGAGAGAGACATTGGTGACACAACAGGTCTTTGAATGTCAACAAACCCGCTTAGGCATCCGTCAAGAAACTCAAATGCCACCAAAAAAGAGAAAGCTACCACCTGCCATCATACCTGGTAATTTGGCTTGTCTTGCGACGGATCGGGTTGGACGACGAGGCCGGCTGCCCCGTTATTGTCAGGCTGGTTACCTGTCGAGGGAGGCAACGGCCTTTGATGGGGCACTAGGCTGCCGCATAAATCCACATATGTATGTAGATGTTTCTCTCCATTGTACGAAATCCTAATAAGAATCACCATCCACATTGTTTGTGGTGTCTTGTTTTTTTAATCGGCCGTAGTTGAAACCAAGCTTCCTCCGCATCTAAATGCAATCATGCGCGAGATTGTGAGTTCTGCGTTGCCCGTCTTTTTATCGCCAGACATTTTTCATGCATGCTGACCTCATTCTTCGTTAGATCCACCTCCAGACAGGCCAATGTGTAGGTTGTTTTGCTCCGCCGGCGAAAACGCGCCTCTTGAGCCTTGCTAACCGCGACAGGGCAATCAAATCGGCACGGCCTTTTGGTAGACAATTTCTGGCGAGCATGGCCTCGATAATGACGGCGAGTGAGTGCTTCCGTTGGGCTGGATGTGTTGGTTATCCGCGATGCTTACAACTCCGTCCAGGTATATCGGCGACTCGGATCTCCAGCTCGAGCGCATGAATGTTTATTTCAGCGAGGTATGCCAATCCGGCGTGGCATGTTTATACGAATTGCCGTCCTAATAGATACAACTTGTCCGATTGCAGACGTCTAGCCAAAAATACGTTCCCCGTGCGGTTCTCGTCGATCTCGAACCCGGCACCATGGATGCCGTGCGCGCCGGTCCTCAAGGTCAATTTTTTCGCCCGGACAACTTTGTATTTGGGCAGGCCGGAGCCGGAAACAATTGGGCCAAGGGCCACTATACTGAGGGTGCGGAACTGGTGGACCAGGTCATGGACGTGGTCCGCCGCGAGGCCGAGGGATGCGATTGTCTACAGGGATTCCAGCTCACGCACTCCCTCGGAGGTGGCACTGGCTCTGGTATGGGCACGCTGCTGCTATCCAAGGTTCGAGAAGGTAAGATGAAGCGACTGGTTCATGGAGCGACCGGGTGACAATTTATCACTCGCTCGTTGTCTTTCCCCTATCAATTGGCAGCGTTTGCATGCTAACATGGTTTCTTTGCAGAGTTTCCGGATCGCATCATGGCGACCTTTAGAGTGGTGCCCTCTGCCAAGGTGTCTGATACGGTTGTCGAGCCGTACAATACGACGCTCTCGGTCCACCAGCTAGTCGACAACTCGGATGCGACGTTTTGCATTGACAACGAAGCGTTGCAAGATATATGCATGCGCACTCTCAAGCTGGCGAACCCGTAATCCAAGCGTTCAATTCCACAGACGGGAGGGGACGTGCACTTGGTCTCAAGGCGCAAAACGTCGAAGAGTTTTCACATGCCATAGAGAGAGCTACAGGACATATGGATGGACCTACTCTGATCGAGTGCAATATTCATCGAGACGATTGTAGTAGGGAGCTGATTACCTGGGGGCATTTTGTGGCGGCAGCCAATTCCCGCCGCCCTCAGCCCACAGGCTAATTCAACTTCTATTTATTAGTGAAAGAATTACCTTTGGAAAAGAATACTATTCCCCAATTCGAAAGAATTACTTTGTAATTACGTGTACTTAATATTAGCACGAGTGTAAACGTCGCTGAAGCTCCTCTCCATCGCTTCGCCGTCAATATTGTGCTTAGCAAACTTGAGAAGCGAATTCTCCAAGCGAACTAGTTGCACTTACTAGAGTGACCTAATAAAATGATGGAACCACATACCCAAACAATTAGGCATACAAGGATATCGAAATATTATCGACGCTAGCCGCTAGTCATATGACGTAATAAAGTGCTGAAGTGCTCGTGCTTTCAGCCTCCAGGCAGGCCCAACTGCCGTCCAACACATATTCCCTTCGACTTCGCTGCAAGAAACACCTCAAACCTTTTCCCTTCCATTCAATTTAGCTTGAACTTTAAATTGACTCACTATGTGGTGCACGAGATCATCAAGAACTCACCCCGTGGCAAGCTTCACTGGCGTGTCTACGACGATGTTGGCTCCACTCAGGCCCTTCCACCTTCGGGCGACGCCTCCTCCAACATTCGTGGCAGGATCATCACCTGAACAACCAAGATTCCCTGAGAAGCCTTCAGTAATACAACCTATTTTGCAGAAGCACGAGCCGCAACCTACAGAGTCGGAGGAGAATATAGCTGCTGATAGGTCACGCATTGATCCGCTTTGCCAGCCCAGACCTACGGAGAGCCAGCAAAATGTCATAGCAGATCGCTCAGCGGATGATCCCATTCAACCAAAGGTCCCACCCATCCTGAGCTTTTAGCATAAGGTTATTAGATTACAACTAGGCACTGTTATGCATTGTAACAGCTGTGAGTGACGACAAAGGTATTGTTCTTCCCTCCTCCAGCTGCGGCTAGGCAGGTAACTAGCTTCCACCATTTGGTCGAGAGGATATGGTTATCTGAGTGTATCCTTCATTATGGGGCGTCAATGCCTATGAGGCTGTCAGGCGTTCGACGGGGTTGATGACAAAGGGTCCAGCGGAAGCCTACCTCTCGTGGAACGGTGCTGTGCGTGGACATGGAATCACTTCTGGGTGGGTCCAGTTTTTTTTATCATTAATATATTTTCTCTGCTTCTTCCTTCGTAGCTCTTCTGCCACCCATAGTGAGCACTTCTGTCGATCCATGCTGGTGCTGGAGATTTATCGCCAAGGCAACTTATGATGACACAATCACAAGCGCATTTGGACTTATTCGAAGAGCAGGAACTCTGAAATTATAGAGAGTATAGATTTTAACTGAAATTCGTAGGAAAATAACGGGCTAGAGCGTCACACCAACAGGGAGGATGATTAAGATATCAGTAGATAGGGATGACTTCCATGAGGCGCAAAGAGGTACATCATAACCTCGCAATAATGACGATTGCATGGAATGCGCTGTGGCCTGATATTCACGCAATCTAGATCGAACCCAATTATACTGCAAACCTTGGTGCCAACGGACCGGCATAATTGACAATACTTGATGATGATCTGTGGGTAGGCATTAAAGTAGTTATTGCATATTCCCCGGTACTAGTGATACCTTGATCCTGTTGTTCCAAATGTGGATTCGAGGCTGAGCATTTGCTAACTTCTGACAGCCGATCTGCACATGACAGTCAGATGTCTAGTGTCATAAGAGTTGCATGATGGTGGTGTGATTGTGGTGTATGCTAAGGACTTATTCTATTATTTGACATGTCAGGTGGTCTCCCTCACTGATTTCCACATTTCTCATAATCAATATAAAGCTTTGGAACGTCTCATGAAGATATTACGCCTCAAACAAACAGCTACAGGTATAGCTAATTCCGTCAAAATGTCGACCTTCCACGGCCTCCTGCAACCGCATCATGTCTCACTCACACGTCAACCACACCACTGGCAAACCCTCTTCCAGTCCTTCGCAGATCATGTTGATCCGTATCACAAGTTCGGTCACATGCCCCCAAACAAAAGCTTTTCTGCACCACGGTTCAATGTCACTGAAACAGAAACAAATTACTTGCTAAACGGTGAACTGCCAGGCGTCGGGGAGAAGACTTCGGTTAACGTCACGTGGCTTCAAAACCAAGTTCTTATTATTGACGGAGCTATTATGTACCGTACGCCCCTCCATACATAGAATACCACAATGGAGAAAGGCATCTCTGCGGGTGATGGGAGGGGCCAAATGTAGTTCGAGAAGACCTTGATTGCATCACAAAATGTGATATTTCGTGCCCTGTGCGTACTTCGGAGTGAACGACTTAGCATCTGCCCTTGAGGTGTGGAGTTTGGGACAGGGGCCTTTCCACCTAGCCAGCCCCCACACCCCCGATTCCTGTGAACTGATAAAGGTTGCAAATGGTGCCGCTTGCGTCTTTGGGCCGTTGTTCACTGCAACAGGAGCAAATAGCACCTCTGTCGATTTTCTGTCAATATGAAAACCAACGGAACAGGCATTCAATTATGTGTCATGTTCAGTAGTGACGAAAAAGTGTAATTATGAGGTCATCAAGGATACAGCCCACTTTGCAGCTAACTTTGCAGCTACTTGAAAACCCAAATCTCTTGGGAACAAAAGCGAGCAGGCATCAAAGCACCTTCTTTCAAAACTTGCATGCCGGAGATACAATAGGCTAGAAATCCGCTAACATGACGATCAAAGCTATTGTTAACGTTCATGTATTTAAAGACGACTGTGTCCACGAGCTCTCCAGTATCAGCTTTGTCGCAAGTCCTGGGCATATCATTGAACCAGTTGCCAATCCACAGGCACATATTGATGGTGCAGGCTGCACTCTAATTCCTGGCCTGATAGATTCAACAATATACGCCGAAGCTTCAACTTTGGCTTTGACTACATTTTCTACCTTTGGCGTAACGACCGTCATAGATTCAAGTAGGAGCCGCGCTGAAACACAGGCCATGCGACATGCTTCACGACAGAGTCCTGCATTACCATCCTATCTAACGACAGGGCCGGTTATTGGATCGATGGCCATTAGATACCTCTCCATGAGTCCTTATCGAGACATCCAGCATATCGTGACAGCAGCGGAAATGGAACATTTCATCTCGAGCCAATTGTCCGAACCAGCACAAGCAGAGTTTGTCAAGATTGTTGTTGATGAACCCGGTCTAGATGAAAATTCACTTCTAACTGCAGTGAATATAACTCATCGCTATGGAAAACTTGCCATAGCGCATGCGTCTCAGCTCAGATCGTACCAAAGGGCTTTGAACGCCGGTTTCGACATGGTGACACCTGTTCCTATGGATGAGCTTGTGGACACAGAGATGGCCAAGGCATTCGCAGAGCGGGGTATCGCTGTTACACCGACACTGTGTTTTCTTCGGGTAGCGCTTGAGCAAACAAGTCAAGGCCGCAATGGCCTTTCATGGGCGATGGAGAACGTCAGGACGCTACACAAGGCAGGGGTACGCATTTGTGCTGGAACATCAGCCAACGAGGCTGGGGAAATGGCGGTAGGTTTTGGGCAGAGCATTCACGAGGAACTTGAGCTGCTTGTTGAAGCAGGGCTGTCTAATGCAGAGGCTCTTCTTTCTGCCACAAAGATTCCCTGCGCAGTGTTCGGTCTGCGAGACCGCGGCGTTCTGGAGAAGGGCAAAAGAGCGGACATGATCCTTGTCGATGGTAATCCACTGGAAGATATATCAGCTACGACACGTATCCGCAAGGTCTGGATCATGGGAGTCGAAGTCCCAGGTATCGCCGTCCCGAATGGCGCCCCCGTCGCGTTGACTATCCTGCCAAGCCTTAATGGTGCTTCAGCGGCGAATTCTTGTTGAAGGATGCATGCGCTATTTATGTTCACCGTTTTAAGTCACACATGCGCCCAGAGTAACCCAGGAGGCTCTCCGGTCCAATCAGCCTTTGAATGGCACCTGTTGGGGGTACACTCATGCGTGTATCGAAAAAATGGGTCGAATTCTCCAGATTTCAGCCAAATCTCGAAGGGGGGTAGGAAGCGGCACCAGGAGGACAAGGAACCTACAGCCAAGGTATTTTGTACAAGGCACAGGTGATTGGCGGATGGAAATTTCACATACAATTTAGCAGATATAGTAAACGTTATGAGGACAGCCGATTGAAATCGAGGTGACGAAGGAGCCTTGTCCGGAGTGAGGTCATCTGGTCGTCAGGTGCATCACATGAATTGAAGTAGCGGGGCTTCCCTTTGACAGGTAGTGGCAAACGCAAGGAACTGGACGAATCACAAAGTATCATGTACTGAACGCAGCTGTAGTTGAGTTACACCACATGGGTACAAGATCACCTTGCAGTACTTACTAGCCTCAAGGATGTTAGGTGGCGCAGTGGGAACTCAGCGGCGGTGACGTAAGGATCATATTTATGTACGAAATTGCGAAGTGTTCAACACCTTGCCCCTAATTCTACCTCTGGGGTATTGTTATCACAACATCGTCACTACAGTGTTTAAGCTGCTCGCTGTTGTTGAGATGTCCGCACCCCGCTGCAAGGATAATCAATAACCCCTCCTTGCAAGTCTCTCAGACGCGAATGACGCCTCACTCGACTCGGACTATCTTACCCAAGCCTGGCCTTGACGGTGCTTCAGCAGCAGTGCCGCCTGACATGTTGAAGAAGCGGAAGAGAAAGACGGTGGCTATTGCGTGTGACCGTATGTATTTGCGGTCGTGTCCTTCTTCATGGATACGAAGAAACTAATAGTGTATGGTCGGTGCTGACCAGCTTTCGTGATCTTAGGATGTCGAAAACGCAAGATCAAGGTGGGTAACAGTGGCTGCTTCTTAGAACAGCTACCTTTCTCCCTGGAGATGCAGTAGCGTCTACTTGCTATTCTAATACATGATCAAGTGTACTGGCCAGTGCCCTCATTGCCTAGTCTGTCTCGAAGCAAACGTTGAGTGCAAATACACCGTCCCCGAAGACCACACATCGATATGCCGCGGGCGAGAAAGGTCGTATCAAAGTCTCCGGGATACCTTTGAGGCGTTGCGGCGCTTGGATACACCTGCTTGCATGGAGTTTTTGCAATCCATCAAGGATAAACCCAACTTCGACAGGCCTTTTGCGCCGAGGCAGGCTCACGACCAACGCCACCTGGAACAGACGACGTTTACGAAAACCGACTATGAAGGTTTTGGTAGATCTCCAGAGGATCTACCTTACCCGGAAGATACGTCGAAACACAAGAGGATGATAATGAGCAGTGATTTGTTGCCTTCGAAGCTACCCATCGGCTCTTCTGGACATGGGATCACATGTTAACCAAAGTGATTCACCAAGAAATGTTTGTCAACGACATGCGTATCGGGTGCAAGGCTGGTGACGCTCGACTTGGCCGGTCTGAGTTCTGCTCCGAGTTTCTTGTTAACGCTGTTCTAGCTTTGTCCACGGTTGGTCATTCAGAGCAAGATCGCATGGAGCCTAGAGCCAAGGCTAACGGGATCGTGTCGGTAGATATATTCCATGCGGGACTTGGATTCCAGGACGGCGGGTACACTTGGGCGACTCTTCGCGAATGAAGCTCTCCAGTTGCTAGCAACAGAAGAAGACAACATTTCTCTCCCGGTCCTGCAGGGAACTGCCGCGCCGGCTCTATATGAGTATTGCAGTGGCCATACTCTGGTAGCCACCGATCTCTTCAACAAGACGTTTCAAATGCATTCCGTTTTCGACGTGTCGACAGATTGGACGTCAAAAGGCTATAATGCAAATGATCCGCGGGGCAAAAGCGCCAACACAGCCATGTCATTCATCTCGTGGGGATTTTATTACGTGGGAGTGTATGTTACGCTCACATCCAGCATTCCTTGCCGCCATACGCACACGTTGCTGACCGCAGCTCAGCAAGCTAAGCTTAGTGCTTGATCGGCCGGTGAGTATCGAAAAGCCTCGTCAGCCACTCTTGCACTTTATTTCTATTGGACTAGAAGAAGGCGAAGCCTCCTTCCCAAGACATCTATGGTTTCCGTATCCGCACTTGTCATCACCACGCCTTTCTTACGCCAAAGAATGGCTCATTGCAGAAAAGGATCTGGCTGATTTGATGCAAGAAGCGCTTCAACAAGCCGAATCGGGTCGGCTGTTCTCGGTTCCCGATTACAAAGGCGCCAAGGATCTGTGTGGCTGTGTGCTTCGGTGCAAACGAGCTCATGAGGATAAACTCTGCGATATTTCCTCGCAGTTACCCGCTCAAATGTTTTTCTCGTGAGTTTTCCCAAGTTTCGGTTGCGTGGATCGTTGAGGATTCAACATTCATTTTGGATAAACGAGCTAACGAATACAAACTGTAGTATATCTTGTTGCATGCTGGTCATCAAGATATTAGACCCCTTCAAACAGCTGTCTTTTCTCGACTTTGATGGTGGTCAGTCAGCGGTATCCATGTGCCTCTTCGAAAGCAACTCTATTATATCCATTTTATGGAACTACTACACGGCCTTTGGAATGAGACATGAATACTGGCTGCTCCAGGCTTGTCAAGGTGCCGCCTCAACTATTCTATCTCTCCCTCAAGCGCTAGGTCTACAGAGCGACACATTCGCCCAAGCCTGTCAACTGCTTTATAATATGGGAGAGCATATGCCTCAAGCTAATCAGGCCCTTTTCGACCTGCAGGTCTGGGCTGCTCGCGACAACCTCATTGTCCCGCGGAATGCGCAACGATATATAGCGGAGGGTAAAGCGCGGGTGACATACGAGACTTTCAATACCGTGAGGATAGTTCGCGAGACGGGAAAAGATAATACAGTTGTTGCTGATTTGGGAAGCATTACCTTTGAGAAAGAGATCAAATATATTGGTGAGCCGGTTTAAGAAGGTTGAGCGGACCGATGGCTTACGACTACCAACATGTGTTAGCAACAACCGTTTTGGGATTGAACGGCATGAGAAGGTAAGGACTTTCGTATTGGGAAAACGTGACTGGTCAATAATCACTCGCCTTTTTTTATAGGTTAGGGTGTAATATATTACATAAAACGCTACGATTGTTGCCGCCGAATTTGCAATGGCCCCAAATTCTTTTAACCTACATCTTTCGTATAATTTGAACTCCAAACATCCTCAAATCTAGAACGCCACTAGTATAGTTTGTGTCGAATATCCTAAGTATCCATACATTGCACATAAAGCCTTAAACGGCGTGAGATCCCGCAGTGGCGGTTGCGGAAGCAGTTCCCCGACGAGTCTTGTATGAAGTAGGATGAACATCGTCAAGAGGGTCGGTATGTGTACGAAGGCTCTCAATAAGAATGTTATATAGAGGGAAGAAGCTGAAATGTTAATATTAGAAACATACTTATTTATAGATTAGTTACGTACTTATAAGGCGTTAAAGTTGAAGGCAGCCATGGCTCTCTTCAATCCACAATGGCTATAGGCGGGACGAATAATAAAACATCGGCCGCTTTACTAATCCTGAGTAGAGAAGATAAAAGATGTGAGCCAGAAGTAGGAGAAGATGAGATTGAGAGGCAACAGGTGCCCACGATAGCCGTTGAGCAGTGGCAGAAGTATTCCAATGGTCTAGAGCGCTAGGGTAAGAACCGCCTGCAAATGTCAATGAAAGCTCTTGTTGACCTGGGGGTATAGGGGTATATATGACAACCTCTTAGTAGATTATATGTGTACCGTTGTGAGAAGATGTCTTTAGAAAGTATGAGATAATACAGTGACGATGAGTGACGAAAGCTATACTAGGAAGTGGTTGCCAAAAGCAAAATATCGTAGTATTTAGTTTGCAAACATGACGAGACTAAGATATTTCAAGCGCACGTCGAGCATACTCCCTTCGTCGATATGACTGATGGGCACGGAGGTTTGAAGTTGTTGCCTGTTGCCTGAGTCAAGGAGACAAGCCTGCCGTGGGACGCCGTGTCAGTAATAATGACAAATAAAGGGCATAATCGATAATGAACGGGTTCCCTACCCGAAGATGGAGGAGATGGTTACGGCAAAGAATCGCATCTCGGACGATTGCTGATGTCTTGAGTACTATGAGAATACGATAGTGCCTTGGGTAAGTTGATCGGTGCTTTAGTACTTTGCATGACATATCAACAAAGTGGCTGCATGAAGGTGGTTGCCAGCTCTTTAAAGCTAGAATCACGATGCGTCACATGCAATATATACGGTAGTTAGAGATCTAGAGGCAGTGAAAATCTTTGATGCAAGGGAGAGGCAAGACTGACCAGGTTATTAATGTCTGGAACAGACTCGCCTTCTCGAAGATGAAGCGCGACTTAGTAGCACAAGTGCGTTGGGTCCCAGTAGACCGCTACAACAAACACCCATGTATGCCTCCTCACCCAGCTCTTCCGTTTTCCCTAATAGGCTAGGCCCACTCTTGCGGGCTTTAGCCTTCTCCTTGGTGTCATGTTCGCTCGAAGGGTCGATGAGAGCCTCCATGTACATCAATCGCCCTCGTCATACATATCATGGTTTAGCAGTTTGAGCATTTCGAATGGGGGAGTGCCACCAGCGAGGGCGTGCAGTTGTTGATGCCTTGGTCAATCATGGCGTGTCTTTCCCCTGAATGATCCTTGATTGTCCACAAGTCGATTTTGTCAAGGTGTCAAGGCGCCAAGGTGTGGAGGTGAAGGTGTAGAACTGTGGTGTACCGTGGATACACCCACGCCTGACTGAGGCATCGTTATTGCACGGCGTAGACCGCTGTGCAAAGGTCGACTTCTGGCTTGGAGGGTAAAAATCCATTGCCCTTTTGTCAACAACTGGACACAAAGGTGTGAAGGTATGAAGTGTAGAGCTGTAGTGTGAAGTGTGAGGGTATAAAAGTGTGAGGGTGTGAAAGTGTGAAAGAGTGAATGCGTAGGGGTATACTTCGTAAAGACACTCTTACGCCTGCCGAGAAGATCGCCTTGCAAATGTTGACTTCTGACTTAAGCTCTCGATAGGCTCAATGCGCACCAGATGGCGACAGTCCGATTGCGCCCTTGTCGACAACTGGATACAACATCCACAGTCCACTTAGCACGCCACCACCAGAAGTGAACTTACGGCCAACACTTGCCCCGTCGAGTGGTCAATACCTCTTGGGACCAGACACAGAAAGTTTAAAAGTCACTAATGGGCAGGCCCCGCCTCCGTGCATGATTGGGATGATAGTGGAGAAGAGGCCAGCCTAGAGTTGGCAGGACTCGGTACGGACGTAGGTATCGGGTGGCCGAGCGTGCGTCCATGTTCGAGTAGAATACAACATCCACTCAGAAATGGGCATCTTTGAGGAAATGCACACCATGGCTGATCAAGGAATCAGTATGCACGCCTCTTCGCTATAATGGCACCCCTAGTTCGAATGCCTAAACTGCTGAACCATGATATTTATGAGGACGATTGTTGTAGACATAAGAAAAATGTCCTAACCTTGCTGTACAGTGACACCATTATATCAGCGCTGTGGAATTACAATACCGCGTTTAGAATGCGACACGATTATTGGATGTTGGCAGCATGTCAAGTTGCTGCTATGGCCATGGTTGTCCATCCTCAACCGATGAGCGCACAAAGAGAGACGTTTGTGCGAGCATGCCAGCTGCTGTACGATATGGGGGAGAGACTGCCGTACGCGAACAACATCCTCTCGGGGCTGAGGAAATTATTGGCCAACAAAGGCATCAGCGTGCCAGACGATGCGCGGAGATTCTTGGCCGCCGGCAAAGTGAGAGAGGGATGCATGTCTTTGGAAGACACATCAATTGTAAGAGATTGAAGATATACTTAGAGGTGGTGGAATTGAAGTGAGCGAATAGTTTTTTTTTCCTAGTCTTGGAAATGGAAAATGTGGATGCCGCTGCAATATATACTAGCTGAATTAGTTATGCATCGCTTGTTCTGTATAATAATCTATTTTAAACTGGCCAAGCGTCAGTATTCGCGGTTTACAAGACTTGATGTCAATCTGCCGGCTAAGAGCGAACAAGTGCACTCTATGTAAGATTAGCCTGTTCATCTCGGATGAATGATTCATAATGAAGTGATCAAATGATGCTGCGATGTCAGAAACGCTCTGAATCATCAGCCAGCCCGGTACAAAGAGCTAAAAGGCATTGCACGTAACGTGATACGTGAAGTAATAGACCCTTCTTGGATGGCTAAACACCATTCCGTGAACCAGTTCCTCAGAAGCGCAAGTCCCGTAGTATAACACATGGCCATAGAGCTACCCCAGGCTAACAATGAGTTGTAGTGGGTGTCATAGAGAGTTATTGTGTTGATGCAGTACGCGCAGAAAAACGATAGCGGACCCCAGAGGTAGGCATGTTACCGACTCCATGCACCCGACGAAAGAGTCCCGTGCGGGAGTCGGACAGTGCATACTCCTTCCAAAGTTGCCCAAACAGGTCAATTCGGCTACCAACTTTGAGGAAATGGTACGAGAAATAGCATGTTGTGCAGTTCAGACCTCACGGCCACCGATGCCTGAAGAGTTCGCAGCATGACTGTACCCTAAAAAATGTGAGCATGCGAAAGAGGTGGAACAAGGTTGGGCGACGGGAACGTATTGAAAATGGTGGCGAACATGGTGCATACATGTATTCGGTGCACGATATGGTGCGCTGGTGGCGGAATGGGCAGACATCGATCGTATGAGTGACGTCTTGTTGCTGGCTATGGAGTTCAAAATGGCGAGTAAGTAGAGGCTCTGACTGTTTTCGGAATGCTGCTCCGAATCCTGCTGATTTGATGGGAGTCCTACATATCTACCATGGCGGGGGTTACGATGTATTCCATGTCTGGCTTTGCCCGATAGACCTCGTTTGATCATCATGCCACACACGCGATACTTGGTAACTTACTGTATATTGAGTGGTAACGTCCTGCTTGTCCTCGTCGTTGAAGCCGTTTTGCACATGCGCAATCCCACCCGTCTAGCTCCATCAAAGCCCAGAGGTCCCAACAAATTCGGGCTGAGATCGAATCGCATTCTCTCCTACAGCTAGAGACTTCATAGGGTCACACGTAGCAGCCGTCGTATACCATGTTCAATTGACGCCGTGTTACTAGTACCAGAGACTAAGCAAAGAACTAGCTTGAAGTTCAAAAATTACTGATCATAGTAAGGACAGAGTTAGTGCCATGGGTTCTACTTCGGCCACATTAAGTATTTTTTTTGGTGGGACCATTGTTGTGCTCTGTTGAATGACGAACATCGATCTGGGCCAAAATGACGCATACATCAACCCAACCAACCTTGCCGGATTGGACTACTACTAACTCTTAAAAATGTATTTAGGTCCCTGCTGAACTCTGTATGTCTCTTATCTGGTGTCAAGTCAGCATTAGGCTCCGGCAGCGCGAAACCACTGGATACGAGCCATGGCAGGTGACATCACCGTGATTCTACATACTTGGCCCTGCAAGAGCTGTTTTCACATGTCAACTTTTTTAAATGAAAATTTTATAAAGAGGGAGAATGGCGAGTGAGGCGTCCCAACAAATTAATTCAACCTTGATCCAACAAACGTCATGGCGATTTTAAATATAAGTAGCACAATCACTTTGCATGGGGCATGGACCGAACATACTCAACAGGGCACCTCCATTTAACACCTCTGCACTTCCTCGATATCTACTTTTGCCATGATAGGAACGTCCTTATGGGATTACATCTTCATTCGAACATGCATATTCCTCCTGCACCTTATAGCACCCCTAAGTGTCGTCTATTCGCTTGTCAGCCCTCTAGTCCATCTTCCTTTTCAGCCCCCGCGAGTACTGCAGGCGTGGCTCGCTCTTGAGGCCCTTTTCTATATCGCAATATATCTTCCGCGCAAACAATACCTCCAGAGGGCTGCAAGGCATCCCATCCTGCCTAGCCGCAACGATCGCCGGAAGTTGTTCCATCAATGCCATAGTACCATTCCTGACCCGGTGCAGTACCTAACAAAATGGTTCCGGGATGCGCCAGCGTCAGAGATTAAGCGGGAGAATGTCAAGGACTTCTTCCGATGGGCGTTTTTAAATACGGGAGAGTATAATCCGGATTACAATGATGAGTTGGAAGAGTATACTGGAGAGATGGAGAAGTTGCTAGGCAGGAAGTTGGAGCCCGGCCGTGGACAGGCCGAGTACCTCAGATTAACCCTCGACGAGGTAGAGATACTCCATCGGAGCTTGGCGTGGCATCTAGTAGGTCTTCGATCAGGACTACGCATAAAAATTCATGTCTCTAACTCTAATCGTGCTACTCTCTAGTGCGTGTTTATTGTCGACACAGCAGCGTCCATCCGTTTGCGATATCATTCCTTCAACTTTCACCGCACTTCATTCCGCCAATTTCTCACTACCTTTCCCTTGCGCCCCTTCAATCTCTTTTCCACCTATAGCTCCCCTGGAAAGCCCTCACTTACTGGCATCGGCAGCACGCATCCAAGACGAGGCTACCTATACTCTTCGTCCATGGCATCGGCGTTGGGCTCTATCCATATATAAACTTCCTAGCTGACCTCAATGCCAATGTTGGTGGGGATGGCCCGGGTGGGCAGGTGGGGGTTATTGCTATAGAGATATTGTCGGTGAGTTCTAGGATAGCAGCTGAGGCAATGTCGAAAGACGAAATGTGTGACGAGGTTCGTCTCACTTTAGCGGCACATGGCTGGGAAAAATTGCAGGGACCAGCTCTCTAAGTCGGATATTGACGTTGAGGACTATTTCAACCTCCTCCTTTCGCCAGCTCGACCACGCAGTACTCAGGCAATTGGGGGTAGGGTTGCGATTCTGATTCAGTGGATAATAGGGCCAGTAATAATGCAAGGCTTGGTCGTCGTGGGCCCGCCTAGCACCGGAGGCCCGACCAAGAAAGTCCTCCACTGCAAAATCAGTCGTCGAAGGCCGCCGAGGCGACTTCGAGTCCCGTCATTATTCTGCCTGAACAATCGGCCGTCGTTGATGCACCAGATCCGGTGTTGTAAATGGGGCCTCGATGCGCCCCGCCTTGAATGATTCGCGATAGACCACCCTACGTGATTCTGGCCCATGCTCGACAACGACAGATGGAATTCTTTAGTAGATGCCGGGAGACTGGTTTCAGAGCAGATCGATCGGTGATGGCCTTTGTGGCGCTGCTACCGAAAGTATGCGAATCGACGCTCCGGCGAGCCATATTTCTTGCTGCAGAACATACTCGACTTGGCCTTGTCCAGTCAGATTGCCTCAGCTTACGCCTACGAAAGTCCCTGATTGCTCGCGTTCATGCCCAGTGAACATTATGCTGGTGCGAGGCACATACAATATCGGGGCATGGGTCCCTTCCTCCGCGAGTTGGCTTGGTGTA
>WBSA01000044.1:0-100192 GCA_009828645.1 Calcarisporium arbuscula
CATCGCGGACAGAGTATGTAAATAGAATGATAATTTTTAGAGCAACTACAATTATAAAACATCCACGTCTCGTTTGTGGTCTATTTAAGACCTATGATTATTTAGCAATATAATTCCTGCGCATTAGACGTGAGGAGGATATCATGCAAAATACCCGATCTTGTTAAGCTGAATCTTGTACCACATCGCAACTGAGGAAAAGGTTTATTACCAAAAGGAACCCCGAATTTCAGGGGCACGCCTTACTATTGGAAATTAATTAAATTTCGTTTATTAAATTGATGAAATCGGCCAAATTGTAAGCTTAGTATTGGTGGCCTTTTCTTGATCAAGAACTTCCACTAGAGTGTATGAGCTTCGTCATGTGCCAAGTTCTTCGCCCATTCACGTAGCGAGCCATATCGGGCAATTCATGAGTGTTCGACAGCTTGGCACCGCGCGCCCAACAAACAGACATCCAGTGCCTGTGCCTGAGGCCCTTCAAATTAACCCGGCTCATTTTCTTGATGAGCCTTCTATTGCATCACACTTTCGCTCTCGGCTCTGCAGGAACCAATAGACCTTAAATACCTGCTAAGCACTTCAATTTGATTTGCTTTGGGTGTCCTTGCACGATTTGGGATCATTTTTGGCGCGCCTTGGATGTTCAATGTTTAGCATCTGTTGCAAGGGTCCTTTAGCCCACATTTTGGTGTGCAGGTGCTTTGTTTAATAGGCGTCTATGCGAGTTAGATATACTTATTCTTGTGAAGAGGTTATGCACATAAAAATGGAGTCTGCTAATGTTTTCATTTCATTCCTCGCTGTTTGGCTCTGAGATAACCGCTTGAATGGCGATATTGTGCGATTACGCAAAAGTAAGTTCATTTAGTAGGAGAACTGGTTCTAAGCTCTTCAATATTTAGAAACGAATGAGGAAGCATCGTCGCGGGTTTCACTTGAAAGTGAGACAATTGAGGCAGTGTCAGACAAGACCACACTATCAATATCTACACACACAATGCCGCCAGCGTATTTATATATCAGTTTGACTGCGACTTAGGACTTTATGAGGTCACACAAAAAGGCATTTATTATACTGCTAAGCTCACACAAGAGTAAGAGCCAAGGCATAGACATTTGCAGCGAGGATTTTACGCAGTGCTTATGAAGATTCTCCATGAATAAGGAGTAATTACCGTTTTTTCTGTTCGCAAAAGAATCAGGAGTGTAAGTTTTGGCCCGAACCAGGGAATGGATGAGACATCATGTAATATAGTCTCTGCTGACATTTATCTCTTTATTAATAGTCGAACAGCGGTTGATTTGGTCTCCCCCAATCGCCATTATCCAAGCTGTTAATCGGATCACTCGACAATGATGCAATTTTGACGTCGCGCAAATTTCTTAAGCTCTTCGAAGGAACACGCAGTCAGGAACGTTCGTACCCAATGCGTTGGCAACGGTTGAGAACCTTATAATCGTTAGGGGTTAAATGGGAGCACTAAGTGTTCTCCTGTAGGTGCGTATTACAAAACCAACTTTCACATAGCATCGAGAAAGCTCCCAAAAAATAGAAGCATTGAAAACTACTAAGGATCAGACGCTTACTTATCTTAAGTGTTAAGCGTCAGCGGGGTTGTGTGCTTATTACGTGGGTAGGCTAGACCACTCCAAATGCGTCCGTCATCCGACGGATGGGCGAGTCCGCCTATGGATTGCTTGCCGGATATTAAGTCTTGCTGCCCTTACTGCCAGCTCACTTACGCTGCTGCCTTAGTACGGAGCAAGAAAGCGCATCTTATATGAATAGAACGAACCATAAGCGGGCTTTTCGGCAACTCAACGCTTTTCCTTGGCATCTGCAACGGTTTTCTCAGCACTAGCCTTCAACTCGTCAAATGCTTTTGGGCTTCTTCGACTTTTTTCTGTGCCTCTGCGCGCAGCTCTCCCACACGTGCTATAGATTGATCTACGCGTGTTTGGCTTCTGTCTGGGTTAAGTTCGTCTGAGCCGCAACTTCTGAAACTAACCAGGTTCGATCGGCATCAGAAATCTCACCTGTTCGCAAAAGGCCTCCCCAGAATTCCAGTTACCTGTCGTGTTGCTCTATCCACATTCCCAATCTGGGAGTCTGCTGTTTCTGGGGTTGCTGCGCTTTTACGCAACAAGCTATCGGTTATATAATCAAACGGATTATTTTTAAGGCTCTGAGGAAGCATTTCATCAAAGGTAGGCGCTACTGCTTGTCCAGCTCCTTGAGCCGCGCCTGCTAGTGCATTTCCTGCCCCAGATATCAGACCTCCACCCAGTTGACCAATGCCTTGAGCTGTACCACCGATGGCCGAACCTGTGGCTTCAAGTGTTGACTGAGCGACATTGCTAACAGCTTTTACCCCACCAGTGATAGCACTTGCAGCGAAAAAACCGGAGATTAGTATGCCGATACCCCATACAGCCAAACCATTGAGTCCATCACGAATAGTCGTTTCATCACCGGGTTGCATTTCCAACTGGACGTCTCATTCTACCGGTTATGTAACCACCGAGCATATAAGATGCGACACATAGAAATGTAACGGCGAAAAGCGCGGTTATTATCAACCACGTCGTGCTGATAATCGCCACCGTCCTCTGCCGTTATTGAACCAAGACCTAATCCGGCTGCAATGTGGTGAACACCACTACCAATACCAGCCGAAATCACTGAACCAGCTAGGTATTGCGGCCCAATCGACATAAACTGCGATCTGATTCACTTTAATATTATTTTGCTCTACCATTATCGTAATCCCAACATTGAAAGGATAAACAAGACAATCACAACAAGACCACAAGATAAATAATGGAATTCATAGAGCTACCCCTCCTATACGGATTTGCACCGTGGAATTAATAATAGTAATTTTTATAGAACTATTAGTACGTTCAGCTTTTATAACGTCCGCTGAGTAAAATAAGTTGCACGCATATAATTGGATATAAGCCTTCCCATACTAATTTTAATTCAGAGAGAGGGTTTTTCGTAAAATGCACTAATTTAAGTAAAATCTCATATTTATTGCACTGAATAATATTATTTTAAGTTTTTAAGTATTTTTTATTGTAATTATCTAATTACAAATATAGATTCAGTATTTTAGTTAACTGCAAATTTTATGGAACCTACATTATGTTTTTGCGTTGAATATTTATCGGATTTTCGTGACATATTCTATGGGACCTTAAAACATGTGTGGCATATGTGGTGAAATCAATTTCAAGGGCGAGCCTAGTATTGTAAATGTAGAAAAAATGATGCGCAATTTGCAATCGCGGGGTCCAGATGCAGCAGGCCTGCTACAAGCAAGGAAACGTCGCCTTTGGACACCGGCGTCTTAGTATCATTGACAAGTCAAACTCATCGCAGCAGCCAATGTTTGACCCGCAATTAGGGCTAGCGATGTATTTAATGGATGTATTTACAATTACGTCGAGCTAAGAACAGAATTGAAATCAAAGGGCTATCAATTTTTTTCTACGGGCGACACGGAAGTCATTCTCAAGGCATATCATGCATGGGGTATGGACTGTTTAAACAAGCTTCTCGGAATGTTTGCTTTTGCAATTTGGGAACAAGATAGTGGGCGTACGATAGTGGTGCGCGACCGCCTTGGTATTAAACCTCTATATTATAATGAGAATACCGAGTATTTTCGCTTTGCTTCAACACTTCCCGCATTATTAGAATGTGGCGATGTCGACACGTCCATTGATAGCGTTGCTCTACATTACTATATGAGCTTTCATGCGGCGGTGCCTGCGCCTTTCACTATATTAAAAGGCATTCGCAAGGGTTGTGTCGCAAATTTTGCAGTAAGTTAAGTGCGGCCTTATCTGTGGGCACAATTATGCTGCGAGCTCCGCGAACACTACGAATGGCGATTGATTGTCGTTGGCGAATTGATTCTTGCGGATCATGTGAGCCACTTCGATCCCTGCAATGGTGGCTGAAGCGGAATGGAATGCTTTGAAGCCCATCATCGGCCGGGTGACCCGCTTGATGAAACGATGATCCTGTTCAAGAATGTTGTTCAGGTATTTGACCTGAAGAATCTCAATCAGCTTGTCCGTATCGGTGATCTTAAGGATATTATTTATAGCCTGCGCACCAGCCAAATTAGCTCCGCTTTTATCAATAACAATCTTGTTCGGAACACTATTGCTTGCGATAGCCTTTTTAAGGAAACGCCGCGCAGCGCTGAGGTTGCGGCGCTCAGAGAGCATGAAATCAAGGGTTTGGCCGTCACGATCAACGGCCCGATATAGATAGGTCCATTTCCCTTTGACCTTTATATAGGTCTCGTCAACACGCCATGAGCCTAGTGTTGCGCGTTTACGCTTCTGAGCATGAGTTGCAATCTGCGGCGAGTATTTAACAACCCATCGGTTCAGTGTTGCATGGTCAATCTCTACGCCTCGTTCGGCCATTATTTCCTGAAGATCACGATACGAAACTGAATAACGAACATAGAAGAAAACGGCATACAGGATGACACTTTTGGGGAAATGCGTTCCCTTGAAATCGACCATGTTCAATGCCTCTCATCAATCTGTAACCGACGCCACTCATCGCATATATGGTCCGACATAAAAAGTTTGCGACAAAACCGTTCGCCCTAGCGCCGCAAAGCGGTGCCAGGGCGAACGGAATAAAGCCCGACCCGCAGGGGTACGGCCAATTTCTTAAATTTATCGGAGATCCGGATTCAACATTTCTGGCTTACATGCAGTTTTTGCAACAGCTTTGCATTCACCAGATTTTCATATTCAGACGAATTTAAGTATGCCATTTTAACTTTATCTGAAAGAAAAATCAGATTTTCCGGCAAGCTCGCGGAAGCATTATGCAACGTCAGCTCGTGGCTTTCATTATAGTTTGCTGACTGGCTAAAAGCCTTCTCAAACGCCCAAAAATCATTTATCGCGTCGGAAAAATTAGGATAAATTTCAATAATAATTTCGCCAAGTTGGCGGTGCGTTATCGCATAAAACTCATGCTGAGAAGTCAATTCCATTCCCCCCAAGCTTCAGCGGTGCGCCCCCGCTAACATGCTCATTGATCCCTTGGTGATCGGGGAGTTAGAATACCGTACTTGACGATCCTCATAGCCTTTAGCTCGTTGAGCCTGTTGCATACGCTACAAGCTCCCCGACCATAAAAGTCAAAGAGTCTGGTGCTGTAACGGCCAACACCAACCGCAAGTAAGGGGATTCTAAGCCCCAAAGCGATGCGTTTTCGCTTCGCTGTGAAAGTTATCCTATTTCAAAATATTTGTCGCCTCAATCGGCATAATTTATTTTGGCTTTTCAAGAAATGTATGACCGCCGCAGGCGGTCATTCTTTATTTGATTTTCTTTTTCCCTTTTCCGCGCCGCTGCGCTCTAAACCGTGGCCGGTTTAGCGGTCTACGGATTTCCCTACGGCACCGGATAAATGTGCGCTCAATCCTCCGACAAAAATAATCCACCGTGCTAAAAGGCACGGCAGATTATTCAACGCGGAAAGTTTCAGGAAAAAGTGGGAACGGCTTTTGGCCGTTCCCTGCTTCAGTCCGTGAGCGGGGCTATGCTTTGGACTGAAACAAGCGGTCATTGGGATGATCGCTAACGATACAATGACCCATATTTCCGGATGAAACTAGCTTTGGCACTACAAGGTTTTTTCCGCTGTAAAATTTACGCCGCCTTTGCGCTTGCCAGCGCAAAAACCGAATTTTGCAGCCTCAATTCATCGTTTTCAGCCTTATTGAGCATACCCACGAAATACGCGCCGGGCGATTTCACGGTCTGATCAGCATATTTTTGCAGGGTGATTGCGAGCGCCGTTGCAATCAACTCGGCCGATAATAAATTGCGCGACCGAGCGAGCGCGAATTTTGAAATGCCACAAATACCGGCCATTACGCCGGTTATAGCAACAAAATCGCGCCAGCTTGCATTTTCGGGCAACATATCTTGCACAAATGGGGTCGCCTTCAGCACAAGCGATAAGTCAATTGCTAGGCTTTGCGCTGATTTTAGCTTGTCATGGCTCAAGGTTTCCGATTGGCTTTTATCCAAAGCCCATAAGCTGGCTTGTCCAGCTTCATTTAAATTTTGTTGTGAGCCGTTAGGCGAACTCCGTTCATCCTTACTAATACAATCGGAATTATAAGGGTTTGTATTATCTATGTGCGTGACTGTTTGCGCATTCGTGCATGACTTTTTTGATTGAAAAACATATATGTTTTCGTGTTTTACGCTGAATAGGCGTTCTGTAAGTCGGTGCAGGATCGCAGCTGCGCGTTCCAGATAGTCAGTCGTAGCATATGCAGACTTTCCAATGATGCGCATTACCTTTGCACAATGGGCTTCCTGAGCCAGCAAATAAGCAGCTGGCAGATGTTGCGAACATGGCAGAGCATTCTTCCATTGGCGCAATGCAGCGCGATACGACCTAACAGCGGCTTGATGCTGTGATCGTAAAATCTGCATATCTTTGACTTGCTGCGCCAGCTCGAAATATCGAGCAACCAGCACTCTTAAATCAATGCCAAATCCGTCAATAATATTTTGCCCGACATGGCGCGTTGAATGGCGCTTATAATTTGGGCTGTCCTTCATTGTGATCAGACCGGCATCATAAAGACATGACAACATACGGCTGATTGTTTCAGGCCGTGCATATCCGAGTTCAGCGGCAAGCGTGGCATTCGATTTAAAGACAATAGGCTTTTGGCCATCTTTAAATTGGTCATGCGTGGCCGACTGAATGAGCGCTGCAAGTAATGTGGCTTCCTTAGCTCGGATAGTTCCAAGCAAGGGAAGTTTGATTGCTAAATCCAGCAGCTTAAAACGGCTGACTTGGCCGAGTTCTGCCGTTTCGGCCAATTGTATAAAATTGAGCCGATCAGCTGACAGTTTCCTGCCTGCGGTATAGTTCGGGTACATCTGCCCACCTCCAAAAAGGTGAGGCCAGACAAAGCTTCCCCGTTCACCGAAACGATGCTTTTCTTATTGACTTTTAGGGAAAGGGCAACTATGTTCTTTTTAACAACTTGAAATTATGTGCCGCTTTCGGAGTTCGCTTCGGGAGCGGTTTTCTTTTATGGCCTCATTTGATCTCCATATGAATCATGTGCGCGAGCGCAATTTGAGCAAAACATAGCTCATTTATGGTTACTTTTGCAATATTATCGACGCTATTGAGCAAAAAATGCCAAGTGAAATATGATAGATTTGACATCTATCTATATGATTTTATTCAATAATATAAATTTCATCTGAAATTGATTATTGCGAATAGTTGGCGTTTTTTACCTATAACATTACGCAAAACACGGATTTTACGACTCAAAATCTATGCACAACATGGCATATTTAGTCATTAGCGCATACTGATTTGATTTATTCATCATGTCAAATATATGAAGGCTAAATTTCAGAGCGCTTATTGTTAAGAAAAACACACAATAGAAAAATGTATTCATTCCCGCATAATGTCATGAAATTAAATTCGTAAAATTGCGGGCAAATTTTACCTATTAGTCTAATTAATTATATACTTGTAATAGACACAGATTTTAATAACGCTATTGTGAGTTGTGAGCGGGCTGTCTGTAGGGAACGAAAATGGGCTATGCCAAGTATATTACGTAGAATTGATACACATGCCAAAAGCCTAATCAAAAACTCGGTTTTGCAAAAACTTTCATCCCAGGAAGAAAACCCAACTCCGATTTTTGTTGATGTTGATCAGGTCGACAATTTCAACCGACAGGTTGGGGTTGTTATACGGTCTTACCGTAAGGAAGCAGATATTAGTCAAAAGGAACTGGCTGACTCTGTGAATATACCACTCAACACACTGCGTTCCTTTGAAAATGGGGAAACGGGTGTACCGCTTTTGGTAACACTGAACATATGCCATCGGCTTCACATTGAACTGATGGATCTACTGATCTTGATTTCACCTAAATATCTAAGTGAAAATCCGGATAAAAGTTACTGTATGCGTGAAATTTTTAAGCGCTTACGAGGCAGTAGCCTTGATGTAATCAGGGGTACTAACTTGCTGCTATCGCTGCCAAAGAACAAGGCTCAATGACATATAATCCATGTGATTAAATGTTCTTGTGCCACTCATGGCAAATCTGTCATTCCCTCCAGCCGGTCATTTCGACCGGCTTTTTTTCATATTCTTTATAATTTTAGAAACTGGCATAACCGGTGGTTGCTTAACTCTAGGTTGCTGGAAAGCGCGATATTTTATGATAGCCATGCGTTGTTTCGGACTCAGTGACAACTTGATAATAATGAAGGCTTAATGAGACCAAATCTAAGTTGAAGTGGTGTGGATAAGACGAATGTTAGATATTGAGTGTAGAGTTGGTATTATTCAAGAGCTTCTTGATAAAGATAATAAACGACATGTTCGATATGCTGCTTTAGAGTGCCGATTTGCACTTGAAGAAATCTGTTACGAGCGTCTTCGATTGGCTCATAAATATATTCCGCTCGAAAAAGTTCGAGATTGGCAGCCGCCAAAACTATTAAAGTTCCTTTGCCAAGAAGTAGAGCCATCTTTGCTTGATGGCACAAAAATAAGTGTATCTAAAACACCTATTGATATTATCAAAGAACTCTCAAGTGAAGATTACGAAGCTTTAGAATACGTGGAACTAGGCACTCGATCCCTACTAGACACGGGAACCATTTCAAAACTTTACTACAAAATATCAAAACATTTACATGCTGAAATGTTGTCGCACATGTCCGATGAAGCTGACAACGGCTTCGATACTCTAAAACGACACGTCAAGGAGGTTATCGATGAGCTTACCAATCTTTCAGTGGGAACAATCCAGTTCTTTCTTCCTACGAAGGTGAGCCGTTTTCACTGTTTATGCGGCTCTGAAATATGCAGAACTGTGCATAGTCTTCAATATTCTAAGGTAATACAATGCCTCAAACGCAATTGTAATATTACCTATGTTCCACATAAGACAGATCAGGGTTATGAATTGCACCGGCGTGTAGTTACTATAAAATGCCCGCACTGCGATTTTGACATTAAGCAAGAGTTTGCGGATATTGAGAAATTATCAATTTTTAACGAACACTCTACAGGTTGCCCGAAATGTTCCGGAAAGATCAAGATGTCACCGGTATTCTCGGTCATAAAATATTCTGATTCAGCTATCTAAAAACTACACCATAAGTATGTATCTTGCTAAGATCGACCTCTCTAAAACGGTCGTTTTTGAGAAACCAGAAAGCGGAAGATAAAAATTATCTTTTGTAGATTTCAGCGCTGATTGGCACGGTTTTATCAGCGCTAAGTGACACCAATCACGAGCGTGCTTCGTGCTGCCTCTACCACGTCTTCGGTGATAGCGGTGAGTTCGTTGAGGCGCATGATGCGCTCGATCTGTATGAACAGGCGGTGCAGCAGGCGAAAATTGCCTCCGGTCATCCGCACAATAGCGGCGACCGCTTGAGCATTGGTAAAGTCGGCATCGTCCAACGCCAAACCGAGGTCACGCCAGCGACGGTTTAGCACGAACGTAAGCTCGCGATCCTGCAAGGGGCGGTATTGGTGAGCGAAGCCCACGCGGCTGAAGAGTTGAGGATAGCGCGATATACGCTTGTCGATTCCCGGCATACCGATCAGGATGACACCGATGTGACGGCGATCGAATAGGTCACGGAGCCATTCCAATGCTGTCGTCGTCAGTCGCTCCGCCTCTTCTACGATCAGCAGCTCTACGTAGCGGTGGGAGCTATCCATGATCTTGCACCCGCCCGGCACACATGGGCGCACATGATCATCGATGCACCAGTCCGCCCGATCAATAAGCATCGGGATGTCGTTGCGCAGTTCTCGTAGATTTGCCCCGACCGTAGGCGTGTAAAATATGGCGCGCGAACGGGAAAGGTGTGCGTTTAGCTTGATATCTTCTGCTGGTTCACGTGCGCGCCACTCCACCAGCAACGGTTCGGCTTGATCCCAGTGTGCGTAGCGGCGGGCCGACAGGGTTTTTCCGATACCTGCCGAGCCATAGCAGAGGCCGATGTAGCGATGCTTGCGGACGGCATCGGCAAATTCGCTGAAACGACGATGCTCCTGTGTCGCAATGAAGCTGGTGGCACGCAATCCGCTCATCAGTCACCCTCACGGTAGGTTCGCAGCATGCGGCGCTTCGGCTTGTCGGTTGCGGCACCTTCGTCTGTTAGAGGAGAAACTGGTGTCGTGGGCAGCGGAGCGCGGGGCACGAGGGTTGGGAAATAATCGGCGACACGTGCCGTTCGATTCCTGATTTCGCTGCGGAGCTGACGCCGGTGCGTGGCACGAGCCGCCTGTATGTCTTTCAGCGTGATGCTGTTGCCAGCATGATCGGGACTCACGGCTCGACACAAGAATGCATTTCGGCGGAACACCCGAACTTCGCCCATATCACGGGGATCGTAGCGGATTGTCACCGGCTCACCGACATAGGCGGCGAGCGTGGGATCGAAGTAGCGCAGTCCTTCGAAACGGATGCCGTCACGGTGCACGGTGCGGGTCTTGGCAACCATCACCAGCAACGTGTCCAACTCTGTCAGCGTCTCGGGCATTCGAGGCAACCATCCGTCACCGCGCCATGCCTCGACGGGCGCTATGCCGATCGCGCGATGCGGGCGAGTGTTGTAGGTCGCGATGACGTAGGCACCGATCGCAGCGTCCAGTTCGGCGAGGGATAGGCGGGGCGGCGATGCCAGCTTGCCGTTGCGAAGGTTGCCCGGCAATTCGGGCAGCAACTCTGTATTGAGGGTACGGAATAACCGTTCGATCTTGCCTCGCCCCTGCGGGCGGGCGACGGTCGAGTATATCAGACGGAAGCGAAGGTCGGCCGACGCCTGTTCGAGATGCAGGCTGGTGAAGTCCGTACCGTGATCAACGTATAGCACGTCGGGGATGCCACAAATCGGCCAAGCAGGGTCGGCCTTGCGCCAAATCGCTTGCCTGAGCGCGAGTGAGGTGTTCAGCGCTGTTGGCGCACCCAGAAACACCATGTAGCCAGCGATCGCGCGCGAATAATCGTCCACTACTGTCGTCAGCCACGGCCTTGCTTCCCTGCCGCCCGTATCGAGGATCAGAATGTCGAGTTGGGTATGGTTGGCTTGCCAGACAGTGTTCGGGCGGTCGGCGCGGTGTCGATGCACCAGTTCGAACTTATCGCGGAAGGCGGCTGCTCCTTCGTGGGCCAGTGTCAGCATCGCCGGGTCAATTCGCCGTACGATGTCGTGGACAGTACCATAAGATGGAGTCTGCCATCCCTTCGATCCAGCAAGGCTAGCGACCCGGCGGTAGATGGTCGCGATCGATGGCGGAGGTTCGAGCAGGGCCATGCCCTCGATCAGTTCGACCACTTCGCTCGGGAACGTGCGTTTGCCTGCCTCCGGCCGTGTCGGTCGTTCGAGCGCTGCCGGCCCACCGGCACGATAGCGCGCAAGCCAGCGTCGGGCGGTACGGATGGGGATGCCGGCATCAGCCGCCGCTTTGGCCAACGGCACATCATCGATGAGAAATGGCCGAAGGACGGCCATTCGTTTCGCGAACTCAGCCCTTCCGTTCTCCGGTGCCGATTCATTGGCCATGATGATCACCTCCGTCCGAAAGAGGATCGTTCAACGGACGTTTTTTCCGGCAAATCCCAGCAAGCGAAAAACCAGTCTTTACAGGGTACACGTCTGTCTCATTTGAATGGTACTATATTTCTTGCAATGAGGGCACCCTATACGTTACAAAATTCACCATGACGAACATTCTCATTGGTTATGCACGTTGCTCAACTGACAAGCAGGATCTGGCGGCACAAAAAGAAGCCCTCCTACAACTCGGAGTATCGGCGGAGCGTATTTACACAGATCACGGCTTTACCGGAACGAACCGTGCAAGACCTGGTCTTGATCAGGCGCTCGCAGCTGTGCGCAACGGCGATACTTTAGTCGTACCAAAACTTGACCGCCTTGCCCGCTCTGTACCTGATGCTCGCATGATCGGTGATGATTTATCTATACGAGGAATAAAATTACAGATAGGCGGTAGTATCCATGATCCTTCCGATCCGATGGGTAAATTGTTTTTCAACATCCTTGCCACTTTCGCTGAGTTTGAAGCTGATCTGATCAGAATGCGTACGCGCGAGGGCATGGCTGTTGCTCGTGCAAAAGGAAAACTGCGTGGGAAGAAACCCAAGCTGACCGATCGCCAACAAAAAGAACTGCGCCGGATGTATGACACTGGTGACTATTCGATTAGTGACCTAGCTGAACTGTTTTCAATTTCACGTCCAACCGTCTATCGAACTCTTGAACGTCAACGAAACTCTTAAGCAATATATATCAGTATTTTTTAGCTATTGAGCCAATTTTTTTGCATAAAGAGGTCATCGACTTAGAAACATTGGCCTCTTAGGAAAGCCAACTCGGCCACTCCGTAAAGTCAGTTTTTTACTAAGCTGATTTAATCCCACTTGACTGATTCCATATTTCTAGTATTCTGGATATATGGAACAAGATAATGCTATTCTCGCTCTTTCAGCTCTCGCACAACCAACGCGGCTAGAAACTTTTAAACTTTTGGTAATGCATGGCCCAGAAGGGCTGCCTGCTGGAGAAATTGCACGGGCACTGAACGTGCCGCAAAATACAATGTCAGCACATTTAAGTATTTTATCACGTGCCGAACTTGTGACATCAGAACGTCAAAGTCGTATTATCCTTTACCGGGCAGACATTACCAAGTTGCATGAATTAACGCTCTTCTTGCTGAAGGATTGCTGCGGTGGAAATACAGAGCTTTGCGCACCACTGATTGAAAATTTCAACATATGCATCAACAATGAAAGCTCTACACATGACCCCAAGAGCCTTTAACGTACTCTTTCTTTGTACGGGCAATTCGGCACGCTCCATTATGGCAGAAAGCATTCTTAAACACGAAGGCGCTGACAAGTTTAGTGTATACTCTGCTGGCAGCAATCCCAAAGGTGATGTGCATCCGTTAGCCTTAGAAACGCTCGCAGCATTTAATTTTCCAACAAACGGCCTACGATCAAAAAGCTGGGATGAGTTTGCCACTGATAATGCCCCGCACTTCGATTTTATATTTACGGTATGCGATAATGCGGCGGGTGAGGCATGTCCGGTTTGGGCTGGAAAGCCAGTAACAGCTCATTGGGGGATCGAAGATCCTGCTGGTGTAACAGGTTCTGAGCATGAACAACGCCTCGCGTTTACAACAGCATTTAAATACCTGCGCACACGTATATCTGCCTTTTCAGCACTACCTTTACATCAACTGGATAAGGCAAAAATATCGGCTCAATTAAACAAAATTGGCCAGCTCGAAGGTGCGACTGAGACAAAGGCAACTCAGCCATGACGAATACCACAGACATCATCATATACCATAATCCAGATTGCGGCACTTCTCGCAATACACTTGCAATGATACGAAACACAGGTGTTGAACCCCACGTTGTGGAATACTTAAAAACACCTCCTTCACGTGAACTTTTAGAACAATTGATTTCAAGAATGAACATCAAGCCACGTGAGCTACTACGCGAAAAAGGCACACCATATGCGGAGCTTCAGCTGGACAACAATACACTTTCAGACAGTGAATTGATTGATGCCATGATGATGCACCCAATCCTTATCAATCGCCCGATTGTTGTTACCCCTCTAGGGGTCAAATTATGCAGACCATCTGAGGTTGTACTCGATATTCTTCCCTTCAAGCAAAAAACTGCCTTCACCAAAGAGGACGGGATGAGTGTGACGGACAGCAATGGAACTCGCCTAATCTAATCTCTTCAAAAAACAGAAAAATAGCAGCGCATTTCTATGATGAGGAATGTGATCAATAGTTCTTTATCTGGAGACCAGTATGAACTCTCAAACACCCAAACTTCGGATGTCATTTTTAGACAGATATTTAACTGTCTGGATTTTTGCCGCAATGGCACTTGGCATTATTCTCGGCACAGTATTTACCGGTCTGCCAGATAGATTAAATAGCATGTCAGTTGGAACAACCAACATTCCCATTGCCATTGGATTGATTTTGATGATGTACCCGCCATTGGCTAAAGTACGTTTTTCCGAATTGCCTAAAGTTTTTGCTGACAAAAAAGTTTTAGGAATATCTCTTTTACAAAACTGGATAATTGGGCCGACATTAATGTTCGCGCTAGCGGTTATATTTTTACGCGACTATCCAGAATATATGACTGGCGTAATTTTAATCGGACTTGCTCGTTGTATCGCTATGGTCTTGGTATGGAACCAATTGGCTAAAGGCGACAATCAATATGTAGCAGGCCTTGTAGCATTCAACTCAATTTTCCAAATTCTCTTTTTTAGTGTTTATGCTTGGTTCTTCCTAACATTTCTGCCACCACTTCTTGGCCTCGAAGGCAGCGTAATTGATGTTCCCTTTTGGACAATTGCAGAAGCTGTTCTGATTTATCTCGGCATACCATTCTTTGCCGGATTTCTTTCGCGCCTTATTCTAACCGCTACCAAGGGAGAAGAGTGGTATGAAACTGTATTTTTACCAAAAATCAGTCCTCTCACACTCACAGCACTATTATTCACTATCGTTGCAATGTTCAGTCTCAAGGGTGGCGATGTCGTCAAATTACCTGGCGATGTAGTGTTAGTTGCTATTCCGCTAACTATTTATTTTATCGCGATGTTCTTAATTAGTTTTTGGATGGCTAAGTCCCTTGGCACCGACTACCCAAGAACAACAGCCGTTGCCTTTACAGCAGCTGGCAATAATTTTGAGTTAGCAATCGCTGTCGCAATCGTCACATTTGGACTTGCTTCACCTGTAGCATTCGCAGCGGTTATTGGGCCTCTTGTGGAAGTACCTGTTTTAATTTTCTTGGTACAAATTTCTTTGTGGCTCAGTAAAAAATACTTCACACCTTCTGGTGCGGTTAAGACTACCACTCATAAATAGGTATCTTTATGGCCTCTGAAATTTTCGATGTGATAATCATTGGCGCTGGGCAAGCAGGTCTAGCGTCAGCATACTATTTAAAGCGTGAGGGCGTTAAATTCGTCCTTCTTGATGCCGAAAATGGTTCAGGCGGAGCATGGAGACACGCTTGGGATTCACTTCACTTGTTTTCTCCAGCATCATACAGCTCCCTTCCTGGCTGGATGATGCCAACGAAAACAGAAATCACATATCCAGCCCGAGATGATGTAATCGATTATTTATCTCGCTATGAACAACGATATAATTTCCAGATTGAGCGCCCCGTCTCTGTTTCATCAGTAGTGGCTCGCAATAATGGATTTGATGTCATGAGTGATAAAGGCGCATGGCACAGTCGAGTGGTTCTAAATGCAACAGGAACATGGCGTAAACCATACATACCTTCCTATCCAAATTCTGCATCCTATCAGGGGCGGCAGCTACATTCGGCTAACTATAAGTCACCAGAAGGGTTCATCAACCAACGTGTTGCAATAATTGGTGGAGGGAATTCGGGCGCTCAAATTTTAGCTGAACTATCAAAAGTTGCTGAAACCTTCTGGGTAACTACAGAAGCCCCGTTATTTCTTCCAGACGATGTTGATGGGCATGCATTATTCCAAAGAGCAACAGCTCGAGTGCTTGATCCCAATAACGATAAGCCCGTTGGAAGCCTTGGGGATATTGTTATGGTTCCTCCGGTTAAAGATGCAAGAGAGCGTGGTGTACTAAGATCTCTTCGACCATTTATAAACTTCACTCATAATGGGGTAATCTGGCAGGATGGAAGTTTCACTGAATTAGATGCAGTTATATGGTGTACAGGGTTTCGGCCAGCACTGGATCACTTGCAAAATCTCAACGTAATCAATGAAGCTGGTCAAGTTACCGTAGTTAACGGACAATCTGTTGCTCACCCTGGATTATGGTTCACGGGTTATGGCAACTGGACAGGTGCAGCTTCAGCCACACTATTAGGTTCCGGCCGAATTGCTCGCGAGTTAATACCACAATTAGTAGCCACTTTATAAAGCTAGCTGATTGTTCGCCTTGCGAACATTCAAAACAAGTGTAACTACCAGTGCTACATTTAGTGCCGCTATGCAAAGCATCGTGATTAACAGCGTTGTGGCACTCCCTCCGTCCAGTAACACCGCCCCTAAAGATGGTGCCAATGCCTGAACTAAAAGGCTTGGCATTGCTAACTTCCCCATATTCGACGCGTACTCAGATGGGTCAAACAATGCTAGAGGTACAGCGCCTCTAGCAATAGAAAATATCCCATTACCTGCACCATAAATAATAAGTGCGAATGCGGTGATTTGAAAATCTGACCACAACAGCGCAACCCCAATAGCCAATAAAACTGTAGACGCGAACATCGTCCAAATTGGATGATGTCGTTGACCTGTTATCATTTCTAATATCCGTGCGCCGACCTGAGCGGGTCCGATCAGTGCCCCCAATGAAACTGCCGTGAGCAGGTCAGCGCCTCGATATTGGAGCACAGTTAGCATGTGGACAGATAAAGTTGATGAGATAAGGGATGATAGAACAAATATCGTAGCAAGGATCCAAAAAATACTTTTTGGAGATCTATTTTTCTTGTTCGAAGCTTTGAATATTGTTTTCTCTAACTTAGCCTTATATTTGGGCAAAACAAATAAATGCAAAGGAAAACAAATTACTAGATGTATGAATGCGTAAATAATACACGTCCAGCGCCACCCAAACTCACCTACAAGATATGCGCTAAACGGCCAGCAAATCGTGCTGGCAAATCCTCCAAACAAAGTGAGGTTTGTGATCGCGGATCGAGCATCTTTGCCATATAAACGGCCAAGCGTTGCAAAACTCGCATCGTAGAGGCCGCTTGCCATCCCTACGCCCACAAGTATCCATGATGCAATATAGAAATAGACGTTGGTTGATATCCCCATCACTGCTAAGCCTAGAGCGAGCATGATAGAACTAAACGATAAAGCAGAGCGGCCGCCATAGTGCTGTATATTTCTTCCGACTATGGGTGAAATTAATCCTGCAACAAGTAAAGCTGCTGATAGGCCAGCCACAACTATGGAAAATGACCAGCCAGTATCTTCAGAAATAGGTTTAGCAAGAACTGCAGGCAGATAAAAGGATGATCCCCATGCCAAAATTTGGGTCACCCCAAGGGCAGTGATCACCGCCTTCCGGCTGGTTCCGATAGGCGGTGTCATAATCATATTGATTTCAAGCTCACGCGTTGCTCGAGTTTCGCTGCTTCTTCTTTTCGTTCGCTATATCGGTTCGTTAGATAATCCGACGCATCACGCGTAAGTAAGGTAAACTTGACCAGTTCTTCACAGACATCGACTACTCGATCGTAGTATGAGGATGGTTTCATACGACCGTCTGCTTCAAACTCTTGCCATGCTTTTGCTACAGACGACTGATTGGGTATGGTGATCATCCGCATCCAGCGCCCTAAAACACGCAACTGATTAACGGCGTTAAATGATTGAGAACCACCAGACACTTGCATTACCGCAAGTGTCTTTCCCTGTGTAGGTCGAACTGATCCTGTTGTCAGTGGTATCCAGTCGATTTGAGCTTTCATTATACCAGTCATAGAGCCGTGTCGTTCCGGACTTATCCAGACCTGACCTTCAGACCAAAGAGAGAGCTCCCTCAACTCTTGTACTTTCTCATGAGTATCAGGGGCATCATCTGGCAGGGGTAAACCTGAAGGATTAAAGACACGAACTTCACAGCCCAAGTATTCCAGAAGTCGAGCTGCCTCTTCGGCTAAATAGCGGCTATAGGATACTTTTCTTAATGAACCATAGAGAATTAAAATACGCGGCTTATGTTCGGAGAGTGTAGGGCGTAGCTTTTCTGTTTCTATTTGAAGAAGATGCTGTAGAGATGCCGCAGGTAATTCGACCATATTATAATATTCCAGTTCTATTTATATAAAAGTGTAAGCAGTTCAGTAGCTTACACTGAGCACTCATCATTATGACCCGCACAACAGTTCTCCATTAGAAACTGCGCTAGTTCAGATAGAGTATGAAAATTCGCACTATAAATAATAGAACGCGCTTCCCGCTGGGCAGTGACTAACCCAGCATGTTCTAATTCCTTAAAGTGAAAAGAAATGTTCGATGGAGATACACCAAGCATTTCCGCTATAGCGCCGGCAGATAATCCTTGAGGCCCTGCAATGACCAGTTGACGAATGACCTGTAAACGCGTTTGCTGTGAAAGTGCGGAAAAAGCTGCAAGCGCTTGATCTTCTTTCATCAAATACTCCTTAGGCACTCCACAATGGAGTACGAATTACCGCTGAAGATAAATCAATGATTCAATATTTCAACGAGTATTTAAATGAATTGTAAAAATAGATCAAGCCAAGCTTATGCCGCGCTCGCGCATATAATTAATTTAAGTTGAAAAACCGACTTTCAGAGCCACTAGCTAATAGTAAAGGGTGGGGCAAAATTGGGGTGATATTGATTGTACTGATACTCAGGACGATGCCAATTAAAGCCAATAATCAGTGCCAAATAGCGATCAAACTCACATGATCTTCTCGAATTATCTTCTCAAAACTCGTCTCAATTGATATGGTTCTCAAAACCATATGATTATCCGTTTTTGAGAAGATCGAGGGTCAATTAAATGCTCGTCGGGTATGCGCGTGTTTCAACACAGGATCAAACAGCAGATTTACAGATTGACGCGCTTCGCGCGGCTGGCTGTGAAAAGGTATTTGTTGAAATCGCAAGCGGTTCCAAGACTGACCGGCCAGAACTCTTAAAAGCTTTGGATTATATGCGCAGCGGGCAGGACAGTCTTGTTGTATGGAGATTAGACCGGCTTGCGCGTTCTTTGCTTCAGCTGATTGAAACCGTCAATGACCTTCAGACCAGAGAAATTGGATTCCGATCGCTCTCTGAAAATATTGACACATCATCATCAGGTGGCCGCTTAATATTCCATCTATTTTCTTCAATTGCAGAATTTGAGCGTGACCTTATCAGGGAGCGTACAAAAGCGGGACTGGAAGCAGCTCGTAAGCGCGGAAAACACGGTGGGCGGCCAAAGGCAATGGATAGTGCTGCAATCGTGCAAGCTAAAGCGCTTTTCGAACAAGGTGATCTTACTGCAAAGCAAATTGCAGTGAGACTTAATGTTTCTGTCCCGACGTTATACAGATATTTGTCACCGGCCGATAAGTTGCCTTTAATTAAGCCGGATGCGTGAATTTTAAAAACTGCGTGGATCTGTTTTGATTAAAGCGAGCATATTCTAATAATCATCTATTAAACCAGCCCATGCGCTCCGCTAATGACGGTTCAGATTTATGAGCAGCTGCAAGCATAAGGCTTAGCTGATCATCATGGCTTATAGCTCCTATGTGAAATCCCTTCATTTTTGCAGCTTCAATAATCCCTTCGAGGGTAGGAAATTCCTCAAGTTCTGTACCAAGCCAAATTTCAAAATCCTCATACTCGCCATAGTCCTTTAAAAAGCCCTGAAGAAAAAATGTACGCAAAGGCTGATCATAGCCAATGAATGCGTCTGCATCCTGCTTGTCGTCCTTGTTCATGCAAATTTGTATGCGACACATAATATGTCCTCCGGAACATTTTTTCTTATGAGAGGGAAACCAAGGGGCATCCCTAGTTTTCCCAGCAAGTCCAAAAATCGGTGTCCCCGTTTTTCGCTCTTCGAGCTGCAAAATCGCTCTGGTGCGCGACCCTTCGGGCGGGTGATCCCCCTCCGTTTTTTGGTCTTGCCCCCTTCCTTACCCGTCCTCGCCGGACAGGCAGAGGGGCATGCAGTGCATGCCCCTTGCGGGGTAAGGCCGCTGCGCGGTTAAAAGGGATAAGGGTAATGCGAAATTTAAAACAGCTTTGTGCTGCTCATACAAAAGCGCTAAATTCCGGTGAAAACACTGAAGAAAACCTGCGTAAAGAACTGCTTGATTTTCAACCAAAAAACAAAAAACAAGAGCAAACAAAACTTGCATATTTTGCTGCTTTTGTATTGCGTCAAGGTAGCGATTTAAAGGAATTTGAGAAGCAGAAACTGATTGGAAAGCCCGTATAACGGGCTATCCAAGCGAGCTATTTAATCGACTAGAACAGCTTGCCAAGCGCCATTATTCTTGGCGAATAAACCTTGTGCCGATTGCATACCACCATACTTCGGCATCAAACTGTATTCCATGACACATATAACACCGAGGCCATTATTATTCTTTGCGCAGTCACCGAGTTTCATCTTAGCGTCCGGATAAGCCTTATTAGCAGCACGAAACGCAACTTGGGCTTCTTCCTGAGTTGGGCTGACTGCCTCCGGTGCCATTGGTTCAATAAGTGTGACTGATGTGTTGTTCTGCATAGAGATCATAACGCCGTATGTCACTCCACACCCAACAACAAATGCAATAGCCATAGGAACCAGATAATTTTTCATACACTTCACCTGTGGAACTAATTGGCCTAATTATGCGTGATTAATATAAAACTGACGATTTTTGAGCGTTTGTCTTATTTGATCGTGCTTCATTCTGTTTGGCAACTGGCACAGACTTGGGTTGCACTTTTTTCGGAGCTGTCTTTGCTTCTGCCTTGGCTGCGGCAGTCGCCGCCTTTGCTTCAGCTTCTTTTTCCTTGGCCTGTTTCGCACTAGCCGCATAGGTAATATCGCGTCCGAATGGATCACGTGCTGCGGCATCCGTTGCTTCGTCAAATCCAATCATCGCTAAACCTATTTCAATAGGCTCTTGCTCATTTTTTACCGGAATAACAAAACCAACGATCTTAGAATTTACAATGGCCTCTTGAACAAAGCCTTCAAAGATAAATCCACCAACGCACATTTCATCCGAACATTTAAAATGCTCTTTTCCTAATGTTTTTTCCAAACCTGAGAATTTTAATTTAAGCCCTTTTTCTTGATCAAAACTTGCTGGCAAGTTGATAACAGCAATTGGCCGGTTCTCATGATTATTAGCGATGCGCCAAAGGACAGAGACATTTTCATACGCTGCACCCTGATCAACATAACAAGCACGCTTGTTTTTGCTTAGACGCACATCGCAACGTAGGTTCCAGTTGTAAAAAGGACGATTGAGCTGAATGAGATCGCCCGGATCTAAAAGTTCACCGGCATCAATCACACTGCTCAAGCGCAAAAAATCAAAATTAGTATTCTGTACTGGCTGAGATTTATTTTCGGCATTATTTGAACCGCTGGCAGGTTCAATAATACGAGGCGTTATAATTTCTTCTGCCTCAGATGCTTCCGGCGTTTGAGCCAATGCAGCTGAAGAAGCTAAGAATGCGCTCAGTGCAAGTGTAAGATATTTTTTCACGCTATCCTCCATTTCCACGGCAGGTTTTAAGCTGCCGTGGTTTTAAATGAATTAGTTGAATGTCCAGCTTGCACCAACATTCCATGAGGTTGCACTGCCGGAGAAGGAATGAG
The DNA here is from genome assembly GCA_009828645.1 of Calcarisporium arbuscula. NCBI lineage: Eukaryota > Fungi > Ascomycota > Sordariomycetes > Hypocreales > Calcarisporiaceae > Calcarisporium > Calcarisporium arbuscula. The sequence continues at coordinate 21,521 of WBSA01000044.1, forward strand.
CAACTGCGGAATTTAAGCGCCAATTTCCATCTTCTGAGGTATAGCCAACACCTGCGGCGATACTGGTTGCGTTCTTGAAACCACCCATTCCCATTGCAATGGAGCCTTTGCCAGCTCGATCATCATAACGCAAACCTGCTGCGGCCATAGCCGAAGCAATACCGGCACGGGCTTCTTTGCGAACGTCAGAAATTTCGCCGTTAAGCGCGGCAAATTTTTCATTATTGTTATCGCGCAAGGTTGTGATTTGCTGATCTGTATAATCTCTGCTGTCACTGGCTGACTGCTTAACCTGTCGTACAGTTGCGGCATCAGAGTCAGCGACACCATCAGCAACATTCCGCATAGTCACGGCACCATTAGAGCCGCCCTTTAATGTAACTACGTTGCTGCGGGTTCCATCGGTATTGCGGTCATAAGAAATATTATCTTTCACCTGACCATAATTCACGGCATCGCTATCAGCTTCGCCAGCCTTTAGGTTGGTGATTGATACAGGATCGCCGGAGCCATTGCCTGTTAGAACAATTTTGTTCGTTGGCTTGCCATTTTCGTCAGCAACATATTGCACCGCAAGGTTGCCTTGTGCAGCCAAAGCATCGCTAACATTGTTATAGGTTGCACCGCCGATATTATATGTTGGATTGGTAATTGTGCCGTCTGCGTTTACCTTAGCGCCACCGCCTAAACCATCCAGTGCCGAAGTAAGCTGATCAACATTAACGGCGTCTGTTCCTGATTTACCTGCTGCAACATTTCCAAGGCCAACGGGGTTTCCCGTACCGGCATCAAGGGTCACATTACCAGTTTTGTTACCGTTTGCGTCCTTGTCGTACTTAACGGCACTATCCTGAAGCTCAGAAACATCGCCTTCAAGATTTGTGATGCGAGTTTCGTGATTATCCAGTTTGTTATTAATATTGGTAATATCACCTTCGTTTTTGGTAATCCGAGTTTCGTGATCATCCAACTTCGTATTAATGTTGGTAATATCACCTTTGATATTGGTTATATCACCTTTAATGTTGGTAATATCACCTTTGATATTAGTCACATCACCTTCAACCTGCGTAATGCGATCGCCTTGGTTGGTAATATCGCCAGTGATTTGATTGATAACTGTGCTGTTATCGGTTTTCTGATCAATGATGTTCACAACCTGATTAATCACGTTATTGACTTCATCAGCAGAAACAAAATTACCGACGGTAAAGGCAGGCTGTCCAGGCTGTCCGCGTCCGCTCGGCCATTGGTTAGACTCCCGACAAGTGGCTGCATTATTATATGAGTAATCACCTCCGCCGCCGCTGCCATCACTGCTACCGCCGCCGGATCTTTCAGAATGTGATGAAGTTGACTGATTGTAATTAACAATACAGCCCTTTGTACCGCTAACAGTTGGTGCTGCGTTCGCGCCTGAAACTGTTAAGCCAATCATAACGAGTGCTGCACTACAATAAAGTGCAGTGGATTTTGTATGTAAGAAATGCTTCATATTGAGCTTCCTTTAGATATGCTGCGAAGCGTGTTTTAGGAAAGTCGGTTAGCGTGGTAGTGACACGCTAACCGACACATTGAGCGACTAAGCGCTCCTGCAGATCAATAATTTAGGTTGAAATAGAACCGTTCCTTTCCCCCTTGGTCATTCGGAATGTCATAGTAGTAGGGGTTTTCTTTCCGCTTGCGGGATTGGGTAATTTTATAGCCTCGTATGTACTGGTCATCACTGCCGCCCATTTCTGTTGTTATTTGAGCGTCAGGATATTCTTTTGCGTCTGGTCGCTTGTTTACGATGCGAACACACAATTCCCGCTGGAAATGCTTCTCACCTGTAGATTCAGAAGAAAAACCTGAAGGGCATGGTTCATATGGCTCATATGCTGGTTTTCCAGTTTTGCTATCTGGACATATCGGCCAAGAAAAACCCGGCAATTTCATTGCAGCAATCAGCTTTGTCATTGGGGGTACGCAATATGGAACTCCCTGCCAAGAAGGTGCGGAACTCGCGGCACACATTAAGACCTGACAGCCCCATTCGACATTATCAGCACGGGCATTATTTGCGTTAATACCAAGCAAACCGAAGGTTGCAACGGCTGAGGCTATGGCAATATTTTTCATTGGCTTCATCCCTGTGTTGAACATTATCTATCGGTGCGCTTTGGTTTTTGCCGTGCATCCTGAAATGGTGGTGAAATTTCGCTTTTGCGATCCGCAAGTATGTTGAAATCAGCGTATGGCTGGCGCTCAAGGGATTTATCAATCGCTCTTTGCCGCCATTCATTCATATCGAGAACATACGTTTCCCACATGCCATAACGCTTACTCATAGCGGCATCTTGATATGAAACATAAAGCTGAGGGGCGCTTATTGGCTCGACAACACGCGCCCAACCCACACGCAACATTTCAAGTGCAAGGTCTTGTTTTCCTGCATAACAATAAGCAGTTGTAACGGCCTGTGGATCATATCCAGCAATTCGACATGATATTTTTTGCTTACCAATCGTTCTTTTTAGCCATGCTTTCGCCAAGGCACCACACGGTACAGGCTGAGGAGCTTTTACAACTGATCGGTCAGTCCATTTTGGGTTCAATGCCCATTGCGGAAGCTCACAAGCATCAATATGCGCCAGCCTAACCGTTGCGTTTGATGATGGAAAATAGAGTGTTCTTCCATCAATAACATTTGCATTTCCGGCAAAGGTAACGGGCGCGGGTGCTACATTTGGTGCAGCCTGATACGGAACATTCTGATTGATTATATCAGCTGCATTAACTGCTGCTGTCATACTGCACAATGCCGCTATAGTCGGAATCAATCTCATTGATTACCCCGTTTTTGTTTTGCCATTTGGCTTAATAAAATGGATGGGTGTTGAACGTCTTTGAACTTCCATAGTCCGGCTTGCTCATTGCGAGCTTGTTGCTCTGCAACTGCGTACTGCGGATAAACTGGCAGACCGTCTTTGTTTAAAGCTGCAAATGCGAAGCCCGAAGTGATCATAACACTTGCTAAGTCGAGCCTATTTTTCCCAACAGTCGCATAGCAAAAAACATAAGTAATATTTTGCCCTTGAGCTATAGGCGCACAAATAGGTTTCGTGTCTTGGATGTAAGCAGCAAACATTGCTAAAGAAGCATCGCCACAGTCTTGCTTGATACCGGACTCAGCAGTGTAAAATGTTCCGCGCAAACAAGACTGAACACCATAAAGCCTGAACTTTTTGCCCGTTTCATCTGTCCACGTATCGCCAGTTTCAAGTGTAATACCTGCCTTCAAGTCAAAGTAGCCTTCAGGCGCGGCACTGGCTGGAGTAGCCAACAAAGCGGCAATGAAAAAACATTGTATCTTTTTCATTGGGCGACCTCACGATCATCAGCCCAAAATCCATAAGACCCGTCTTTGCCGATTTGCTCTGCTTCAACTAGATCAGCTCTTTCAGCAGTACCGTTTTTCTTACGGTTGAGCCTAACAGCTCCAATTGAAAGAAGCTGTTCTTCAAGCATATCAACGCTATCCAGTGCATTCGGAAAATTATAATAGCCGTAGCAAGTAGCGTTCTGATTGCTCGCATTTTTTTCTGAGATAAATGCGCGACAATATAAAACCTTTGGTTCTTTGAGCATTATTTGCAGCTGCTCTTTGGCATAATCGCTGCATGATCCTGCAAAATCTTCTTTCCGGTTCACAAAATCGCCCTTGCAGGGTTCAATTCCCCATAACTTCAAAGAAGTCTTTGAATTGACCTGAATTCCAAGAGCATCATTTGCAGAAAAACCGGTTTCACTGGCAAAACCTTTACGCTCAGCCACTTTGCCGTCGGCTCCGTAATACTCAATAACAAGTACGGATTTTCCCGGCGCTGCAAGGCTACGAACGTAGGTTTTATCAATCTGCGGTGCTGCGGATGCAGTGCCTGCAATTAAGCAGGTTAAAACAGCAAGTTTTGAAATTCCCCTCATATGAACCTCACAGCGAAATTTACCACCTATTCACATCTTGCCTTGTGCCAAATGAGGCAATACAAAGCAATACTACACGACTAAAAAGGTCATGTAACTCTATCAACATTACCAAATTTTATGCTATTAACAACGGTACGATATTAATTTCTGTAGGGGTGGATGCAGTGACAATGCGGGAAAAGATTAAAATTCTGTTAAGCTGCGCTGCAATCTGCACGACATATTTAGTCACCCCTTCAATGGCTCAAACTATTGATATTAAACAATTTAATGAGCGCTCAGGCGATAAATCCGACAATAAATTCCATGAAAGATGGGGGTCGGCACCTAACCAACCTTCAGACGATATTAACCTTACTGTCTCTGCCTATGCCTCATTAAGCAAATCAACAACTAGGCAAAATTTAGCAACTATGGACACGCAGCAAACGGGGCAAATCCGTGGTAATAATGTGACAGAGGTTGCTAAAAAACGTCAAGTTGAACATAAAGAGGCTGATACAATTCAGCCTGAGGCCAATTTGCAAGGTGTATGCGGTGACTCTCCGTATGATGCTGAAACCATTCGCAAGATGGTCGAAAGTTCCGCACAGCGTCATGAAGTCGATGATAAATTTGCGGCGGCAATTGCTTGGACAGAAAGCCGGTTTGATCGCTCCCGCAACTCACCTAAGGGCGCTCGCGGTGCAATGCAGCTCATGCCGCGAACCGCTGCTCAATACGGCGTGAAAGATATTTGCGACCCCCAAGACAATATTGAAGCTGGTGTTCGTCACCTTCGTTCACTTCTTGATGAATTTGAAAATCCGCTTTTGGCAGCAGCGGCATACAATGCAGGTTCAAGCCGCATCTACGAATATCAAGGCATCCCACCTTTCAAAGAAACCGTGGGTTATGTCGCTGAAGTCGTCAACTTTATGATCGACCGGCCAATGCCTTCAACAAAATCAGGTTCAGGAAAGGCAATTGCATCAGTTGCCGCGAACGACACCCCCCAAGATACCGGCGTTATTCCAGTCAAGAAAACTGGAACATTCGTCGGCGGCGTTATGCACTTCTAAAGGAGTTTTAAAATGCTAAGTGCAAAAAATAAAATCACACGCTTGGTTAAAGCAAAACGGTTCATTGCCGCGCCAGCAGCTATTTCTGCAATGCTGCTACTTACCGAAAATGCCTACGCTCAATCGAATGCCTTTGCCCCACTGAGCAAAGCTATTCAGATGATTATTGATTTTATTACAGGGCCTTTTGGCACATCTGTAGCCATTATTGCAGTTATGGGGCTTGGCTTTTTGGCTTTGGCAGGGCGCTTGTCGTGGATAATGGCAGGCGGGGTAATCCTTGGCATTGGTATTGTATTTGGCGCTCCACAAATCGTTCCTGAGCTAATTAGTGCGGTCGGCAAATGAACGAATACGAGGACGAAAAACCAACCATTATACCTTTGGTTATCGGGCTAACGCGCTCCCCAACACTTTGGGGAGTTCCTTACATGGCCGTGGTTATCGTCATTGCCGTGTCGATTATTGCTTGGCTAGTTTCCAAATCATTTTGGGCAATCTTAACCGCTCCGATTTGTTACGTAGTTCTGTTTGCACTTTGTGCAAGAGACGCCCGTTTTCTGGACGTTCTACAGGTCTGCACCTCTAAAACCCCACGAACAAGAAACCGCACTTTTTGGGGCGCTAACTCTTACAGGTCATAATGATGCTTAAAGTTGTCAGAGAAGAATTAGGCTTAGGCAAGGTTGTTCAAAATGAGCGGCCTATGTCACATCATCTTCCGTATATGCGCCATGTTTCTGAACGAATTATTGCGCTGGAAGACGGTACACTTATGTGCGTACTCAAGCTGAATGGTCTTTTCTTTCAAACTGAGGATCAGTCAGAACTAAATCTACGCAGTGCAGTGCAAAACACCATTATTAAGGCACTTGGATCTAGCCAGTTTTCAGTTTGGTCTACAGTAATTAGACGTGAAATTTCTGCCGAAATTCACGGAAGTTTTGACGATAATTTTTCTGAGCGGCTGAATACGACATATATGCAAAAGCTGCTCAAAAAGCGCATGTTTACAAATGAGCTATACCTGACCATTTTGAAGTCAAATATGCGTGGCGCTCTTGGCCTTGCCGATTATGTAAGCAATCTTCTCGCGGGTAAGAGCAAGCATAATTATGAAGCTCGAAGAGAAGATATTGCAGAACTTGATGAATTAATCAGCAATCTTCAAGGCCAGTTTGAAAAATATGGCGCACGACCGCTTGGTGTAACATATCGGAATGGTGAACCATATTCGGAACCATGTGAGTTTTTAAATCAGATTTTAGATGGTGGGCGGTTCAGGAAAATGCGCCTGCCACGTATGGGTATTTCAACATATGTTGGTTCAAGTCGCTTACATTTTGGTAAGCGTACGATGCAAATCCAAGGGGCTACATCGAGTGAAAATCACTTCGGTGCAATGATCTCAATTAAAGAGTACCCGCCTTTCACAGCTCCGGGAATGCTCGACAATTTGCTGCAAGTTAATCACGAATTTATTCTCACCCAATCATTTACGCTTGCAGATAAGCCTATTGCTCAAGAACGTATCTCCCGCCTTCAGCGCCAAATTCAAGCTTCTGATGAAGCTGGTAGTTCAGTTGAAACGGATATTGACGGCGCTTTAAATAGCCTCGTCAATCAAGAGGCTGTTTTTGGTAATCATCACCTTTCATTGCTGTGCCTCTCGAAGTCTTTAGATGGACTAAACAAAACGGTTTCTGATTTAGGAACATGCCTTACTGAAACAAATATCAATTGGATACGTGAAGATTTAAATTTAGAAGCATCCTTCTGGGCGCAAATGCCGGGAAATCACGCATATATTGCACGTAAATCTATGCTTTCGAGTGCAAATTTTGCTGGTCTATCATCACTTCATAATTTTGCGTCGGGACGTTCAGAAAATTTACATTGGGGTTCTCCAATCTCCCTATTGGAGACAACCTCGCAAACACCTTTTTATTTTAACTTTCATCAGCGTGACGTTGGACACTTTACTGTAGATGGACCAACTGGCTCTGGTAAAACGGTCGTTCTGAATTTTTTGTTGTCACAAGCACGACGTGTAAGCCCTACCCCACGCGCTGCGTTCTTCGATAAAGATCGTGGTGCTGAAATATTTATTCGTGCAATTGGCGGGAATTATGAAACGCTAAATCCGGGTGATAGAACTGGCTTCAACCCATTTCATTTAGAAAACACCAATGGAAATAAAGAGTTTCTATTCCGGCTTGTGAAAGTCATGCTTTCATATGGCTTAAATGAATTTTCACAAGAAGATAGGGATACGATTGAATCTGCATTGAATACACTCATGGGGTATCCTCTTCATGAGCGTAACTTGTCTAATTTACGTGAATTGCTGTCTGGTCGGTCAAAAGCGAATGCAAACGACTTATCATCACGTTTGCGGCCTTGGATCGACGGTGAAAAAGCGTGGGTTTTTAATTCCCCAAGAGACGTTTTAGATTTTACCAAAACGACCGTTTTCGGATTTGATATGACGAATATCTTAGATATTCCGGAAGTCCGTACACCTGTTCTTATGTACCTATTTCATCGTTTTGATGAAATGTTGAACGGTGATCCAGTTATGTTCTTTATGGATGAAGGCTGGAAACTTTTGCAGGATGAAGAATTTTCATCCTTCATTGTCGATAAAATGAAAACCATTCGTAAGCTGAACGGGCTTGTTGGATTTGGTACTCAGTCTGCGGCTGATATTACCAAAGCCAAAGCATCGCATACCATTATCGAACAGTCTGCGCTCAACATTCATTTTCCAAATCCGCGAGCCGATGAAGAGAGCTATATAAAGCGCTTTGGCCTGTCGATTAAAGAGTTTCAATACATAAAAAACACAGCACCAGAAAGTCGCTCTTTCTTGATCAAGCAGGGCAATGACTCTGTTATTGCCCGTTTGGATCTGTCCGCAATGCCGGATTTAATCAAAGTGCTGTCGGCAAATAAAGCCAGCTTAGACGAATGCGCTGCTCTCAGAGAGAAATATGGGGACGACCCTAAACATTGGCTACCAATTTTCTGCGGTTGGGAGAATGACGATGCTTAGATTAAAAGTGTATTCGCCAATTATTGCAGCTGCAATTCTGTGTTCATCAACCGCATACTCTCAGGTGCCGGTTATTGATAATCGAAACTTGTCTGAAAAAACTAAACGACAAGATTCAACTGAAAATATTAAAAAAAATGACAATGTACGCCAAGAACGTACAACCTGCGTTGCTGGTGCGGTTTACCGACCTTCACGCCGAGACGACCCACAAGCAGCAATTAATAACAATCCTGAAATTGCTGGTATGGCAAAAAGGATTGCTTTGCAGGAAGGTCTTGACCCTGATCTATTCCTTGCACTGATTTATCAAGAGAGCCGTTTTAATCCATGTGCGCGGTCGCCAGTTGGTGCCTATGGCCTGACGCAATTAATGCCGGGAACAGCAAAAGATTTAGGCGTAAATCCGCATAACATGGAAAGTAATCTGCGTGGTGGCGCTCGTTATCTAAAGCAGCAGCTAAAGCGCTATAATGGGGACGTTTCCAAGGCATTGGCCGCATATAATGCGGGACCTGGGAACGTCAACAAATATGGCGGCGTACCGCCCTTTAAAGAAACTCGTGGGTACGTTCACAACATTACTCAAAAATGGCTTCCAAAAATCAACGGTAAGGCTGTTCCTGTAAATTATGGCGGCGCATCCTTTGAGAGTGGAAATGCTTATACCCAAGCAATCGACACCGCCAATTCATCAGAAAAAATCAGCACTTCAATAACCGAGAGTAGCGGAAATGTTGCTTCGTGGCTCAACCAGCTCGGCGGCACATACACCGATACCGTTCAAGATAGCTACGATCTTAATTCAGGTGCGAGAAACGCAAATATTGAAATGTTCAACCGCGCAATTCTGGTCGGCTCTGCCTTCGCTGATTTAATAAACTCCAAAAATAAGCTTGGTGCCGCAGCATTGTCAGGAAGTTCAAATTCTCTAAAATTTAAAAGAGATAAAGAAGAAACCACTGAAACAAAAGATAAATGCGCAAATCTTGAAGGTTCAAAATGGAATGATGAAAGTCAAAGCTGCATTTATCCCCCTGATGAACAAAACAAACTTATGCTCAAACCAGAATAGGAACTGCTGATATGATGAAAAAAACCTCCCTCATTACGACAGCAATCATTCTCATGACTGGTACAGCCTATGCTGACGTGCCGGTTATAGATAATCGGAATTATACAATTGCCAAAAAAACGGCCGAAACAACAAAAGATATTTTGGATGTTAACGGCAAGATTTTGACTAAGGTTGAAGAAACATTGTCGGCCATGACAGGCGACCGAAAAGATTCCTCTGAAGGCTTCAAGTCGCTTGCGGTTGGAAACGGTTTCTCGGTTTCCTCAATGCCGTCATTCGATAACCTTATGTCGAGTGGTGGCTTAGATCTTAGTGGATTTGGTTCTGACCTCGGCAAAACAGTTGAAACCTTTATGAAAGGTCTGCAACTTGTCGAGAAAATTTCTGGTGGCTTGAAAAATAAATCTGGTGATCAAGGCTATCAGCAGCTTATTTCAACAGTGGCCGGTGTCTCTGCCCTTGTTCAGGGAACGCAATCTGCGGTTCAAACGCGTACAGAAAGTCTGAAGTCTGCTGGTGAGAAGATTGGTGATGCTAAAGACATTAAAGGCTCCATCGACCAGAATACTCAATTGCAGGTTCAAACTGGTCTAACCATAAATGAATTGATCGGCGTAATGAATGGCGCCGTACAGTCATTGCAGGTTGAAAACCAACAAAACCTGATTTCCATTACCAATTCATCGCAAGCGCTGAAATGGAAAGCTCCTCATGTTGGGAGCGTTAAATAATGAACAAGCGTTTCATTACTTTATCTACCTTTTTTGCTTTGATTTCTGTTCTCTCTGCATGCGGAACAGTCAAAGAAAAAACGTCACCATGCAAACGCCCAACTGAACTTTTGGGATTTTACCAAGAGCCGATGAATTGCGGTTCAATGGAACTGATCAATCAATCTGAAGCAGCTTTAGCCCTTCATGAATTGATTGGGGAAGAGGTTCAGTATGGAAACTGACTTCGTTGGAAAACTTCTGCAAAATCTTGATCGGATCGGCGGCAATTTCAGCGAAGCCGCATTCAGCTCATTCGATAGTCAGATTATGCCTCTCTTGAATGTTCTCGTTATTACGTATGTAGCAATATACGGATTACGGCTCATGCTTGGCGTGACTTCTATTTCAGCGGCTGAAGTTGTTATTCATCTGACCAAAGTTGTAGCCGTAACTACTCTGGCGACGAAATGGAGCCTTTTCAATGATCTCATTTACTCATGGATCATTGCGATACCTGACGGCGTAGGCCAGTTAGTCCTTAATGCTGCTGGTGGTTCAACCACAAAGACTACCAATGGTCTTTCTGCCATTGTTGAACAGGCCAATACCATAAATCACGCCTTTAATGCTGCTGCTGGCTGGCGCAATTTAGGACCAATTTTGCTCGGATTTTTCGTATTAGGTATAGCCTACTTTTTGGTTGGCGTAGCACTAATGCTACTCATGATTTCTAAAGTAGCGCTTTGGATACTTATCGGCACTGCTCCGCTTTTCATTGCCTGTTATCTCTTCAGCGTTTCACGACGATTGACTGATGGGTGGATAACGCAGGTGCTTGCATATTCACTTATGCCAGTTTTCACGTACGGCGCTTGTGCAATCATTATCGCAACAATGAAGTCTGCTTTAAGCGACACGGATTATAGCACTCTTTCACTAGAAGATTTGTCGGGACTAGGTGCTATTTTCATCTTAGTTGCGCTTGCTGGTCTGTATATTCTCTTCACCATCCAAACAATGGCTCAAGGTGTTGTTGGCACTGTTATGCTTTCTGCAGGCGATTTTGCTCGTAGGGCAAAAAACATATCCTACGGAGCGGCGAAATCGACGGTCGGCACTTCCGCAAGAGGTCTTGCTGCTGGTTACAGAAGATTCCGTGGCGGCGGCTCTGATGGTGGTTCTATCTCAAATGCAAGTCAGGATGCACTCGCAAGGCAAGTGCAAAACCATAGCCGTCCAAGGTAAGAGCGGATTTTAAATCATGTCAAAAACACATTCAAAAACCGATGAAGATTTGCGCTCATATTATCAAAGCGGTGATCAATGGGAGCAACAAATTTATAAAAAGGCTATTCGTTCAAAACGTATGGCTCAGTTCGTTGCTCTGGTTTCATCCTGTGTCGCAGTTCTTTCAATCTTAACGCTTATGATGCTTGTACCGCTCAAAACTTTTGAGCCGTACATCGTTATTGTCGATAAAAATACCGGATACACTGAAGTTAAATCAGGCCTAACTATTGAAGATGATTTAACTGACAAGCAGGCTGTAACTCAGGCGAATATCGTTCGTTATATTCGTACGCGTGAAGGCTATGATCCTTATGCGATTGAAGAAAATGTGGCTTTGGCCGGATTGCTATCAACTGGCACAGCCGCGAATGAATTGCAGCGTCTTTACAGTATTTCTAACTCTCAAAATCCGACACGGATTTACGGGAAAAACAAAAGACTTCTCGTCAATGTTAAATCTGTGACAATGCCAAACGAAAATACGGCATTGGTGCGGTTTTCTCTGACTGAAAAATCAGAAACTGATGCCATTGAACGCCATTACATTTCAGTTGTTCGGTTCCGTTACACAGACACACCAGCAACCAATGAATGGCGTTTTGAAAATCCCCTTGGGTTCCAAGTTTACGATTATCGACGTGAACAGGAATCCATCACGAATGGGGACGTAAAATAAATGAAGAAGCTGATTTTTATTGGTTGTCTATTGGCAGCATCTTCCGGATTGGCTTATGGGGCGCAAGCTCCAAAGCCCGGCAACTTAGATCCTCGTGTGACCACTGTTGTTTATCAATCTAATAATGTGCTGAAGGTGAATGCGACACATGGCATTTCTACAGCGATTATTTTTGAGGACGACGAACGGCTAGAGACAATTGCTCTTGGCGATACTGAAAGCTGGCAGGTTACGCCTAATGAGCGCAAGAACATTTTGTTCGTAAAGCCTGTTGCAAACAATGTTCCCACCAATATGAACATTGTTACGAACAAGCGCATGTATTTTATTGAGTTGGTCGATAATAAACCTAGTGCCGGCTCAAAAGTTTTTGGTGTCCGATTTATCTATCCAGAAAATGCGGTCAACAATGCTATGCGCAAAGAGGCTGAGTATCGAGCGGCTAATCCTAACATTTCCAAAATCAACAAAGAGAACGTCAACATTGACTATTCTTTCACCGGCTCGACGTTGATTAAACCAACTGTTGTTTTCGATGATGGAAATAAAACATTTCTAAAATTCAAAGGGAAAACACCGGCAATATTTACCGTCAATCCCGATTATTCTGAGACACTCGTCAACTTTCGGAAAGAGGGCGAATACATCGTTGTAGATTCAACTGCCACACAGTTTACGTTACGTGATGGCGCTACATGGACATGCGTTTTTAATCTTCGCAAACCCGACTTTGCTGCCCCTGATCCAGACATTATGGCACCAAAACAAGAAACCACTTCAAGCAAGCGTAGGGGGAGCGGAAACTAATGTCTCATTCTCCAGAATTAGAAGCACTATCTCGTCAAGATGATGCAGCAGTGGCAGACAAAAGCCAAAAGAATAAGCAGAATATTTTGAAAGCTGCTTTCGTGGTTATGTCCATCGTCGTTATGTATCTCGTATTTACGAACAGCGGTTCGAAAACGAAAACCTCGAAAAATATTAATGAGGAATTTCATACATCAACATTTAGTCCACCCTCTTTTGTTCGTGATGGAGAAGTGACGCCTGAAGCTCCTACGGATAATCAGCTGGTTATAATTCCACCACCGCCAGCTGAAGAAAAACCTATTGAAGATGTAGCTGAATTTGATGTTCCTCCCCCCCCACCCCTTCAGGTGATTGAACCGGTTAGCACTGTGATTGAACCTACCATTTCGGAAGAGGAAGAATTTCCTTCTCGCTTCCGCTCGCCAATGGTTGCATTTGACCAAAGTACCGGTACCAATGCTGGCGGTGGTTTTGGTGGTTCAAGTGATGGTGCTGGCGCACCGACGGTTTCCGGTACAGATTCACATAGCCAGTTTCTTGCAACTGCATCTGCCGTGAATAATAAAGCCTCTATTGCGAGCAAGATTAATCGTGTGGATGCAACTGTAACCGAAGGAACCTTAATTCCTGGCATCCTTGAAACAGCAATAGTAAGTGACCTTCCGGGGCAAATACGTGCGGTCACGGCTGCGGACGTTTATTCAATGGATGGACGCAGGGTGCTAATTCCATCAGGCACCCGACTTATTGGCGAATATCAATCTTCAGTTATGACAGGTCAAACTCGAGTCTTTGTAGTTTGGACGCGCCTTATTCGCGATGATGGTGTGAATATTCGTCTGAACTCGTTTGGTTCAGATGGTCTTGGCCGTGTCGGATTAACCGGCAATGTTGATAAAAAATTCCGTGAGCGTTTTGGCTCGGCAATTTTGTTGTCAATCGTAGGTGCTGGCGCAAGCTATGCTGCGGGTTATGGTGATCGGGCAACAGGAAGCACTAATTCAAAAAGCGGCGAAGAATTAGCGCGAGACACAATAGCTAGAACATTTTCGGAAATGGCGAATGAAGCTCTAAGGGATGGTCTGCAAGTCAAACCGACAATTACAGTTCATCAAGGCGCAAATATTCATGTCTTCGTCAGGCAGGATCTCGATTTCTCCGCCTTTTATGATGATCCGGTTACAGAAGAAATGAAGGAAATTCAACGTGAACGCCGCAGATAATATCGCCATTATCCCGCAAGGTAACTTCGTTCTCAATGAGGCTCTGAAGCCAATCTTACACTTGCTTCAGAACGATAAAATAGTTGAAATTTCCGTTAATAAGCCATGCCAAGTTTTTATTGAAGAACTTGGCAAACCTCATATGGAATATGTTGAAATTTCTGATTTAACTGAGCAAGCTATACTTCATATAGGGCAACGTGTAGCCACTGCTACTAAGCAGAGTATCAATGAGCAAACCCCTATTCTCAGTGCTTCAATTGATCACTTCAAAGCCCGTATTCAGGTTGTGCTGCCACCAGCTGCTCCGCAAGGCGGCGCTATATCAATTCGTCGTCAGGTTTTAAATGACTTTTCTCTTGAGCAATATAATGAGCTTGGCGCATTTGATGCTGTAAAGTTGGCCGGTGAAGAAGAAGATATAATAGACACAAAACTGCGCGATCTGCTGAAAAAGGCTGATTATTATTCGTTTATCAAGACGGCTATCAGTAATCGAAAAACCATCATGATTTCAGGCGGCACTTCATCAGGTAAGACAACATTCTTAAATGCTTGTTTAAAATCCGTCGATGACAATGAGCGTGTGATCACAATTGAAGATACTAGAGAATTACTCCCTCCGCAAAAAAATGCTTTGCATTTAGTCGCTTCAAAAGGTGGGCAAGGCACGGCGAATGTGTCTGTTCAAGACCTTCTTGAATCAACTTTGCGTATGCGGCCAGACCGCTTGTTTGTGGGTGAAATTCGAGGTTCTGAAGCATTCACATTTCTCCAAGCAATTAATACAGGGCATCCGGGATCTATGTCCACTGTTCACGCTAATAATCCTCAAATGGCTTACGAGCGGCTTGCTATGATGATGATGCAATCCGGTTTGACAAATGGCTACGCTAAATCTGACCTTCTTGATTACATCAAGATGGTCATTCCAATCGTTGTACAGGTCAAGAATATCAACGGAAAGCGTGGAGTTTCTGAAATTTCATTTAGTCGAGGGTAATTATGAGTAGATCGTTTTCAATCGCTTACATCATATTTTGCCTCTTCATTGCATTCATTTTATGGATGCTTTTTTACGGAATTGGACTAGCAGTTTTTTTCAAAGACGGCCGAGTATTAAAGGCGACGATTACCGACAATTTTTTTGCTTCATTTAAGCAGGTCTGGTTCTACTACAATCATTCAACCGTACAAAAAGTAGCGCTTGCCGCTATAGCTCCAACTGCCCTTTTTTCTTCATGGGTCTGTTGGTTAGGTTTGCGAAAATCCTCAAATCCGCTTGGTGATGCTGAATTTCAAACCATCCCAACACTATTAAAAAACAAATGGTTTCAAAAAAGAGGCCATTATTTCGGACGCATAGGGTCGAGGCTCCTACGTCGCAAAGATGATCGGCATCATTTAATAATTGGACCAACTCGCTCTGGTAAGGGTATCAGCTATGTCATTCCAAATGCTCTTACGCATGAAGGTTCAATGATCGTAACTGACCTGAAGGGCGAAGTGTTTGAAAGAACCGCTGGCTATCGACGCAAAAACGGTAATGCGGTTTTTCTTTTTGCTCCTGGAAGTGAAAATACAAACCGCTGGAATCCAATAGATTTTATTCGTGAAGGTCGTGGGGATAGAACAACCGATATTCAGAATATGGCTAACATTTTAATTCCTGAATCTCAGGGTGAAAATGCAGTCTTTCAAGGTTTGGCACAGCAGCTTTTAGCGGGAATTATCAGCTATATGCTTGATAGTCCGCATTATGTAAATCATCGAAACCTTGCTGAAGTAAATTCATTTATAAATTCTGGTCTCGATTTACAAAAGCAAATCGCGCTCATTTTGAAACAAGAGCCCTATTTGTCAAAGTTTACCAATGAAAGCTTCAACAGCTATCTAGGGTTAAGTGATCGTGTTGCAGCTTCTACATTAGTTGATATTCAAAACGCCATGCGTCCATTTAAAAATGAACGTATCGCATCAGCAACAACCGTCACTGATATTGATCTTAAATCTATGAAGCGTAAACCAGTCACTGTTTATCTCGCTCCAAAAATCAATGACGTATCACTGCTAAAGCCGCTACTCACTCTGTTTGTGCAACAGGTCTTGGATCTGCTTACGCTTGAATTTGATGAAAAATCATTATCAGTTTATTTTCTACTTGATGAATTTCGCCAGCTTAAAAAAATGTCAGAGGTAATCAACAAGTTACCCTATGTAGCTGGCTATAATATCAAAATGGCTTTTGTCATTCAGGATCTAAAAAATCTTGATGAAATATACGGCGAAACTTCACGTTTTTCTCTTCTTGGAAACTGTGGCTATCAAATGTGCCTTGCTGCGAATGATCAGGCTACAGCTGAATATTTTTCTAAGTCCCTCGGCCGGAAAACAATTCGCTATCAATCTGAATCGAGAACGATTGAATTAATCGGCATACCTCGGAGAACAAAGGTTGAGCAAATCCGCGAGCGCGATTTGATGATGCCGCAAGAAATTCGACAAATGTCAGCTGATAGCATGATATTGTTGCCTCAAGGTGAGGCTCCAATATTTGGGCAAAAAATCCAGTATTTTAAAATTGCGGAATTTAATAAAGCGGTCGAATTTTCTCAAAATCACCAGCCGGTAATTTCTGCTATTGAATACTACGTACCACTGCTCCCTGTTGCAAAGCGTCTTTTGGCAGAGCCAAAATCTCAGACTGAAGCGGACAATTCAATTCAACTGGCGGCCGAAGAAACTCCGGTTCAACCTGAAGTCTCTGAAACAAAAACGCCCCCTACTCCGGTTCAGATCGTTCATAATGAAACCAGTAAATCGGTTTCCGATGGTTCAAATGATAATGCTCGTGAAAAGATCGCTGAAGCAAAACCTATTGTCGATCAGGACGAGATTGAGGATCAACGGAATGAAGAATTTTTAAAATTTAGAAAAGCAAACAAAAGTGCGGTTAAAGATTTTAGCAAGCTAGGCAATAAGCTGGCAAAAGCTGAACCATCAAAAAATCGGAAACAAGCATTATTAGCTATGTTAGATGCCGTTAATGCAGATATAGCAACTGAGAATGTTGATTAAAAAAGCCGCTCAATGCGGCTTTTATGTTAGAATGTTAGCATAGCCATTAAAGCGGCATAGGTGTCTGAAACCCATAATGTTGCCTTGTCAAACCAAGCATAAACAATATTTTCAAGCCATGTAATGAGCATAGCCAAGATCATGAAGGCAACGACAACAAAGAAAATCTTCACGCTAGCCACGGAATTTTCCTTGTCCTTCTTGCTCTCAGGAACTCGTACTTCATAAAATACAGGGCGATAATCTCCCCAACTCATCTATCATGCTCCATATCTTTATCGTGGTTCCACCCCATATCTTCAGCACGATTTACGTGTTGTGCAGGTGGATCTGTTCTGACGGTTTCTGCCTCTTTTAATACTGTTAGTTGCTCAATGTTAGCACGTTCTTGATCAGGCTTCGAGCTAAGATTATCCCTACCTACATCAGCAATTGGTTTCTGCTCAATTTTCACTTCTGGGCGTTCAAGCATTTCAGCTTTCCAAGCGCGACGTTCAACATCAATTGTCTCGCGAACCTTGTTTCCGCCCACTTCTTTAATGATAGGCTTTTTGACCCATTCTTTCCCGTCCTCACGCAAATTGATTTTGTCACCAATTTGAACGCCTGCCCTATTCAATGCATCCGGAATACCTACACCCCAAACGGTCTTTTCACCCTCTCCTGTTTCCAAAACAACAAACGGCGATTTTTCATTTTTTGGGTTATCTTGGTAGGGCTTCACACCAGATTCCAAAAGTTTGCCCTCAATGCCGTCTTTGTATGTTGCTGCCTGTTTATGATCCACATGCTTCGTTGCTTCTGTATTAGGTTGTGAGCCAACGCCGATGTTCTCACGACCAGCTTCACGGTTTGGCTCCTGACTTTTATTCAGGTCTCGGTCACTGTTTGAAATTTCATTCTTTAGATACGCTTGTTCGCGGCGCTCAACTTCTTGCCAGTCAAGTTCAGTTGGCTTGTAACCTTTGGCTGTAATTCCGTGCGCCTGCGCCTCAATCCATGCTTCGCGTCTAAATTCGGCTGAGCCTGTTACATCAATACTCGTCCAGCCTCGGTGTGCTGCTGTTTCAATCATAATGCGAACGCCATGTGCATCAAACTGCTTTGCACGTAAACGCTCACCATTATCGACAAACATTTCGTGCTCTGCTTTATGATCATAAAAGACACGGTGTTGTTCCCCGTTCTTCTCCTGTCGAACATAATAGTGTTTTTCGACTTCCTCAGGATAACCATGCCGTTTTTTCTGTTCATCTTCAGGAATAGACGGACTATCAATTGCTTCAGTCGGCGCACTTGATACACCCGTTTCAAAAGCTGGCACTGATGCAAGTTTATCTTCTTCGATTTGGGCGAGTTCCGGCACTCTTTCAGAAAGTTCTTGTTCAAAATACGCTGCAAATTCACTTTCAACACTGCGCTTGATAATGTTGATTGACTGTTCTCGCTCTGCTTCTTGCTCATTGAAAAGCATCAATGACCGCTCGGTATCAACTGTCTTTCTAGCAAGCATGATTACTTCCTCATATTCCGCTCTATTGGCTTCAGGAATGATCTGCTCAACTTTATGAATGTTCTGTTCCGCAACTTTTTCATACGCTTCAAATTCTTGTCTATTCATGTTTGGCATTGCTTCTGCCTCCTGAGCTAAACTTATGACCGCTGCAACACCTGCTGCTACGGAATGATTGGGATTGAATGCGATTACTTGTCCTGTTTGATCGGTCTGAATTTCTAAAATTGTGTCGATAATTTTTGCGCAATATTGCGTGGCTGTAGCGGCAATTTGCGTGTCGGCATTTGCCATTGCCACTTTCTGCCAACTAACAGCGGCATTTAATGCGTAATCTCGACTACGTGCGGACTGTGCTATTTGATGGACATTATCGCGCTTGTTATTATAGCGCAGAGCGGCACTGGCACTTACCGGCTCATGTTCTGTCCGAGTAATATTATCATTGTCATAAACAGGACGAACCTGTTTTGCAGAATATGCCGGTGCGCTTGCTAATTCGCGCCGGTCATTCATTTCCATTTTAATGCCGTTATCTCTAGCTTTTTCGGCCATAACTTCACGCCATTGCCTGAAAGTTTCCGGTGTGGTTTGAAGCTTAATGCCAGCTTCAGATTTCATAGTGATAATTGCATGTGCATGTACATGAGGACGCTTGCCCCCTGCACTTGCCTCTTTGGTGTCACTTTCCTCGTCATGCACTGCAAACACGTATTTATGACCACCAAATTGTTGAGATAAAAAATCGCGCACTGATGATTGAAAAGCATTTACGTCAGTGCCAGGTCTTGCTGACATAATGACGTGCATTACATCACGGCCTTTCCGACTGTGCATATCCTGCCGCCAATTTTTTTGGACTAAATCACCGGCCTCGTCATGCGTCCGAATAATGCGGCCATGTTCATTTTTTACCGCTTCGCCACTGTCAGCAACAAGTTCACGAACTTTATAGCTGCCATATTCAACACCATTCCCGTACCCACGAAAACGAAAAGATACATTTAGTCCCTGCTCGATTGATACAGACTGTATTCGGTCGGCAATGATTGAATTTGCTTTTGCATCAGCACTCAGACGCTCGCCTTGACTATTTCGCAGAACTGCAACGCCCGAAACATTGATACCACCGTCTCTATTGGCTGATACCGAATAGACAAAGTGACGATCTCCTAAGCCTGCTTTTAGAACACTAACCGCTAACTCGTCGTTATTTTGGCTCGCAGAATGTCCGGAAATTTCAAGACTGAACCCTGCTACGTCACGGGATTCTGTTCGATTTGACATGAGGCTCTGCCAGTCGGAACGGATCTCGCGCATATCTTCTTGACCAGAAACTTGCTGTCCTAAATGATTTTCCAGCTTTAATTCGCCTGAACGGGACACATAATTCAGCATCGCACCAAGGCGGGAACCACCGCCAAAGGATGCCATTTTAACAACCGCTGGCTGACTTCCTGAAGCCAGCCCTTCCATTCGTACGGTTTGCGGTCGATCAAAAACAACTGGTTTTGACGGGCGCGGAAATGAAGTTTGCGATTTGAAACTGATTTTTGGTTGTCTTGGCCGACGACTTCCGGAACCACCGCCGCCGCCGCCGCCCTTTCGACGGCGTTCTTCTTCATCTAATGCTATAAGAACCATCAACTGGCGCTGACGAGTTTGGGCTTCAGCTGCCTTGCGGCGCTCCCATTGCTCTGTAAATGCACCAATAAACGGTTCCAAGTCTTATTCCTTTGGCTGCAATCTGTGTCCGGTTTTCTCATACACACGCTTCACTTCGTGAAAAATTGCTGCATGAGACTTCAAAACATTCATCTGATGAAGTGCGACTTCTTCAGGAACAGGGTATTTTTTAGAATTAATTGCCGCAGTTATTTGGTTAAGGTTCACACCAACCTTGCGCAAATCTTCCAAAATGAGGGCGAAAATCACCCTGTCATTTTCAGTCAGAAATGGTTTTACCCCTGCACCTTCAAGAACCGTTGAGCGCATAAAGGCTGAAGGTGTCATACCGGCCTTCGCTGCGCCCTCGTAAATTGCAGCCTGCTCTGAAGGCGAAACGCGCAGTTTTATCGTCTGCGTTTTGCCCTCTTTGGGGTCAATTTTTGAACCTTTTGACATCGAAGTTTAACCTACAGAGCGAAGTGCAATCCAACCAATCAATTAGCCACAATCAGCACCAGTTGCTGATTAACAATATTTTGTACCACAAAATTACGTATCCTGCCACCTAAGAGTAGAACATATCACTTCGCTTCGCTCGTTACAAAGGCTTTTTCGGCCTCGCTTCGCTAATTATTTTTTGCGCTCTCCAAGGTTCACCACCTGAAGCCGCAAACGCCCTTGTCGCGTCTCTATTCGCAAATGCAAGGCACGCTTCGCTTTCCAACCTTGCATTTCGCTCATAAATCGCCGCTGACAGCGTTTTGCGCGGCTCGGAGGTTCACCATTCAAAAGGGCACAGAAACGCGCCTGACGGCGCTCTAAACCCCGTTTAACAACGAATACAGAAGATATTCATGAGTGGGTGGGCAGATACCAACTAAGAAATACGTTGCGTATTGCCATTTCGTACATACGAAACGTATGTACCCGCATTCAAGATTGCAGCCTAAGGCGCAACAGATTGCGTATGTACCAATTATACATACGCAGAGTATTTATAAGGCGTAAATACCCATCGTATTTACACACTAGAAATACATAACGTACATACGTATGATATTTACGATTGAACAATACCCAACGTACATATGAATCATATTTCTAAAATGAATGTACGGTCTGTACATACGCTTGCTATTTCTCTAACGTACATACGAATCGTATTCCTAATGTGTAAATACGATAGAGATTTACGTTTGATATTTACGTTATGTAAATATCTATGAGCAATACTAACGGTAAATCTAAAATGGCAATACGTTTTATATTGCTTTAACGTACATACAAAATAGCAATACGTTTAGTCTTGCTTCTGCGTACATACGATATGGCAATACGTTTATCTGGTAACTGCCAGCATGTGAGGCTTAGAATGGCACAGGCTAAAATTATCACAGGTGCAAATGCAAAAGGTGGAGCAGGTAAAACCCTGTCTGTTATTTTGCTTGGTACTGAACTTGCCTATAGAGGCATGAAGGTTCTGATTATCGACACCGATAGTGAGAAGAACATATCGAGCTGGTTTGACCGTTGTGTTGAAAACGGTACTCCTGTCACGGACATTGCTCATGAGTATGCAGGTACATCAAATAAACTTCTTGATGTTTTGAAAGCAAACGTAGAGCTTTATGATTATATTTTAATCGACACTCCGGGACGCTTAGAAAAATTTCAGCAAACTGCCTTTGAGTTAACCGATCTCACTATCATTCCGGTTCAGGCTTGCCAGTCTGATATTAAAGGCATGGTCACTCTAATCTCTACACTTTTGGAGATTGAGGAAGCAGAACAAATTGAAATACGAAAGCTCGTTTTCAATACCCGCATTACTATGCAGGATCGCCATATTAATGAATATAAGTCTATCGGTAATTTCATTAATGAACTCAAAGAAGATGATAGCACTATCGAACATTCATCCGTTGAGCTAATGCAGCGCAATCCGTACCGTAAAGTCTATTCTGGCTTCACATCTCTAAGAAATTTACCGGACGCTGATAAAGATTCAGTGCTGAAAGCCATTGAAGAGGCTTCAAATTTTACCGATGCTGTTTTGAAATACTTGGAAGAGGGTGAAGAAAATGAGTAAACTTGATCGTATCAACAAAATGCGCCAAGCAAGCTTTAACCCATCGAAAGCAGTAACGCCCGTTTTAGACGTGCCGGTGTCTGAAACAACCGAAAATGAGGCTTTGGCTCCCACAGTCGAAACAGCTACTCCTGAAAGTGTTCAGGCTCCTTCGGCTCCTGCTGCTGTCGAGACGCCAGTTCAAAAGACCATGCCAAGCATAAATCTGCTGCATGAAATTAAACAATCAAACAAAAAGCAGACCAAGACGCCTTTAACACTAAAATTGGACAATGATCTGCGTCTTAGATTACTTTCTGCAGCTGATAAGATAGGCTGTACGCAAACTGCGATTATCACAACAGCGATTGAAAAAGCACTCGACGAATTAGGTTATTAAGCAATGCGCTTTGGCTTCTTCACAGGCGGTCTAATTGGTTTTGTAGTAGGGGCAGTTTCTGCCCCTATTATCTATGAGCAAGTCAATGTGAACGGCAATTTTCCATTAAAAGATATTATTTATGGTGCTATACAGCCTTCAGACCGTACAAAATGGCCAAATGCTGATGATACTCTAAATGCACTATTTGAATATCAGAAATGGGAAGTAGCTGCACAATCAATCGCTAATAAAGCAAATGTTGACGATTGCGTTACATTACAAAATAATACGTTTGGTTGTGATATAACATTAAAATTGGCATGGTTAGAGAAAGAAACGCAAATTTCTGCAACTTTCCAGCTCATTGAAGATAAATGGAAAATTTTGAATATTCAAAAAAACCTTCCATAGTCACTTGAAAAAAGCTAATCGTTTAACATAACTGTTTTAGTCACATGAAGGCTAAATTGCTGGCTAAATAAAGGGCTTAGATTCTGTATTATCCAGTGAATGCGGGATTTGCTACATTTTTGAAATGAATAGGGGCTGGTGTGAGTAACCAACAAGTCAAAACAACAATAGAAGAAAGAGGGCTTGTTGAAAGTTTCGATCCAGAAACAAAAAAGAATATTTTCAGAAAGCCCGGCTTTGAGGGTGTTGAGCAATTTGAGGATATCGACCGCCGGTTAGGTGAGTATATTCGTGAAGCTCGCGTTAGCAAAAATCTCACACATGAACATTTCGTGGAACTGATCGGCCTGTCATATTATGTATATGGCCGCTATGAACGCGCACGGTCGCGCATGACTGTTCGTCGTTTGGTGCATGTATGGGAATTGCTAGGTTTTTCTATGATCGACCTAATTTATGCGATTGCCCCGCAAATGTTAGGCGATACCCCTGAAAAAGCTGAACGAATGAAAGCCCTCTATTCCTCAATTGAGGGCTTTAAAGATTTTCTAAGTGACGCAACACCTGAGCAAGTTTCCGAGTTTCAGGACACTATGGCGGCGATGTCAAAGCTTCCTCCTGAAGCCCTGCGCACAATGAATTTATTTTTCAAACAAATGAATCCAACCGTTGAAGCAAAGCCCAAAAAACGGGCATATCCAGCAAAAAGAAAAAAGGCTGAAGTAAAGCCTGAAGAATGAAAAAAGGCCGCTTATGCGGCCTTATCCAATTCTGAGGGTTGCAGGCTATGAAGATAATTTGCTGCGGCCTGCGCCTTAGATGCAGCTGTGAAAATGGCCTTTGGATCATTTTTAAGCACTTCAAGCCATGTACTGATATAAGTCGCTGTATTTTCTTCAGGATTGATCGGCACCTGAAGATCAGAGCAGACGAAAGCCGATGTTAATTCGGCAACCAACTCTTCCATTGCGTAAGCCTCATTGCCAAAGCGTCCCGACAAATCACGATCTAAACGGCTCTTTGCTGCTGTCCAGTGGCCGAGTTCATGCAACAGAGTGGAATATAGGTGCGTTTGATCTACGAACCGCTTTCTATCGGGCATTGTGATAGTGTCTGCACTTGGGCGGTAAAAGGCTTGCGTACCGCTAAACTCAATTTTCGCACCTGTATTAGCGATGAAGGTATCTGCAATTACATGAGGCTCAATCTCATTGTCTGGCAGGTCTGGCTGAATGAATAGGTGATCAGGCAAGCCGTCAATCTGACGAATGTTAAAGACGCTGTAGCCTTTCAGGTATGGAATTTGACGTTCTTCATTATCGACCGGCATTTCATCTTTTGGTGTGAAGGTGCCGTATTTAACGACAAGGGTTGATTTTTCGCCTTTGCGTACCTGACCGCCTAATTCTTGTGCCTGTTTGAATGTCATCCACATTGGTTGATCGTAGCCGAAGGTAAGGGATGCAATCCAAAGGGCGAGAACATTAATGCCCTGATATGTCTGACCGTTGGCACGGAGCGGCAATTTCATGTTTGGGGCGCCATTCCAAGGGCTAATCCAAGGCTTAACGCCTTTCTCCAGCTGCTCAACGATTGTTTGGGTGATGCGTTCGTATGTGTCGTTGCTTTTCATGGTGGATCTCCTTTTTCGTTCCTGACGGCAGAAAAACGAAAATGGCCGCATAAGTGGCCGGTCAGCCGTAGGCACGAAACGGAGTGGAGTACGGCAAAGCCGTTGACCGGACACGAGGCCATTGCAGCTTGCCGTCAAGTGAGGAACGAAAGGAAGTTCCACAAAGCTGGCACCTGTTACATGCATCACCAAGAGGTGAGGGCGGCTAAGCTGGCGCTGCCTGTTAGCTCTGTTTGCACATCAATACACCCAAGCCGTCGTGCTAATGACTGGCATCAACGTGCGACCGGCGCAATTTGCGTTGCATCCTACTTCAGCAATCAAACAGGATGATCTGGGCAGGCACAGTTACGGTTGTGCAAGTGATGAAGCTCTGTCGTGATAATCGGCATCAGCTCAAAGGAATGTTAGAGAGAGGTGAGACGGCTTTACACTGAAATAGCGGCATCATTCGTGCGCAAGTGGTTGGTGCATTCATTCAATTAGCCATATCGGCACGATGCTCGGCCTTATTGGCAGATACTTTCATCGCTAATACAGACGCAAATAACAACATTGACGAAATGGAAAATTTCTATTTACAAGTGCCAATGAAAAGAAAATCACTGCAAGGCACTGTGCTATCGGACTGCAAAACCACATGGCGCGGCACGTTTGAGAATGCCGAAGTAAACATAATCCATGCTGAGTGTTTTGGTCATCCAATATTGGCAAACGATTGGTGGGGGCAAGTCAATCGCTTCAGCCTCGGTTGGGTATGTATTCGTCATCAAGAAAAGCTGATAGGGTTCGTGAATGTCGCATGGGATGGTGGGGTTCACGCATTCGTTTTAGACACAATGGTGTTGCCTGATTATCAGCGCCAAGGCATTGCAAATTGCCTGATTGCAGAAGCAACTAAACACGCGAAACAAAACGGCTGTGAATGGCTTCATGTCGATTTTGAGCAGCACCTTCAAGAATTCTATTTCGATGCTTGTGGTTTCAAACCAACCTATGCAGGACTTATAGCCTTGAAATAGCGACGACTCTTTTGTCCAGGTTGCGAAGATATTTCAACCATTCATCTTAAAAAAGAAGGCACAAAGTGCCTTCTGCTGCCTGCCATTTCTGAAAATGAAAAAGCCCCCGAAGGGGCTTTGATTTTTTAATCCCATTCGATGATTGCCTGAAGGCTTTCATCATCTTGTTCAGGGAAGCGACCGAGATTGGCGCGAAATTCAATCCCTTTCAGTGTGACTGAGAAGTAATCCTTGTTTTGCTGGCTTTTGTTTTTCCAGATACCGCCGACCGGAATTTTGAAGCCAGCCGGAGATTTTGCGTAAATGCGATGGCTCGGTGTTTTATCGCTTTTTGGGTTAGTGACTGGCATCACTGTGATTTCAAGGTCGTGTGTGAGGGTTGAGATGCGACCTTCGCCTGTGGAAGTTTCAATGTTGTCGCTTTCGAATTTGATGAAGTTTGTGACGTTTTTCATTTTTAGGTTCCTTTTTGCTAGTTGCTGAGTAGTCCCAAGCATGAAGTTGACGGTGCAGCACCGTAGGCCGTAGCGAAGCGAAGGAAGCCAGAGAGAAGAAAATTTGTCCCGCGAGGAAGTCCGCAGGACGGGGAAATTTTTTGAACGCGGCTTTGCAGCAAACCGGCACGAAATGCGACGACGTAACAGAAGCAACGGCGAAAAGAACCGCGCAAAAATGGGTATAATCCGTCACATTACAAATTCACTGCCTGCGACCAAGAAAATTCAATGCGATTGTATTAACTCATAACTTCCAGCGTGATAGCAACTCAAGTCATTGCTATAGTCAATCGCAAATTAAAAACACCATTAATTCTCATATCCAAAACATGGCATTTATCGTCATATAGGTAATAAGGCACGGGAAACAGCCAGCAGAACGGATCTCGGCTTAATCACAGAGTCGGCTATGGCTTGGCATATCTTGTCTAACCAGTGCGCAAGGGAATAGCCCACAGCAATTTTAGGGAATAAAAAAAGCCCCTTTGGGGGCTTCATTGAAGAAATGGCAGGCAGCGCGGTTTTGGCGAGCCAAAACCATCATTCATCTTCAAAAACCTTCAGGTTTTTGGCCGCTTGCTGCGGGTTTTTCCGGCACAGTTGCTTATTCTTTTTTGAAGCATGTTCGCACTTATAAGCATAAGTGCTTAATTGATAGCTAGGTGCATCAGGAAAGGCACCGGCAGCAATATCAAGAAACTCTTGAAATTCTTTTGACTGGCACCGGTTGCCGCTTGCGCCGCAATTATAGGCACTGTCAGCAAAGGCAGGCATAGAAAAGAGAGAAACTAATGCAATTAGTGTAATGCTTTTCATAATGCCTGTCCTTTATCTCGCTTAGGCTTTTTCAATATCAGTCTGGCTAAAGTCATTGCCTTTGAACAATAGCGGTAAACGCAATTCTGTAGCGCTTGCAAAAGAGAAGCAATCACCAAAATTGAGTTTAGCAGGATGCCCGACAAAGCGGCCAAAGGTTTTGGCTGCATCAAGGGCGCGTTTATGTGTTGAGCCGCCTATTGCAACTTCTTTCGCACCAATTGTGCGCAGGAAATTATCAACTCGGATTTGAACCTGTTCAATCAATTCCGGCGGGATTGGCTTTTGATCGCCGTAACGTGCGGTCGCGGCAATACGAGCCAGACTTATAACAGCTTCAAAAACTGAAACAGACGAATATGCCTTAGTCCCTGTGCAGCTTTCAATCTTACCGACGAAATAACCTGCATCTTCTTCTTCGGCCAGAATTGCAACGATAACTGAAGCATCAAGAAACATTACAAATCCCATCCTTCATCCATGAAAGCCTTATGGTCATGTGGGGTCTTATTTTCCCCGATCAGGTCTTTCATAGATGCCTGAATTTCTGCCACGCGCTCCGCAAGCGGCCTTTCGTTTGCAAAACGGTTCAGCTCATTTTGAATGGCGCGGCGAACTGCTTCCGTTTTGCTCGGCGCATTGGTAACTTTCATAAGTTTGATCGCCATTTCATTAACGGCATCATCTTTGACATATAGACCAGACATTGATTTGACTCCGGTATATCCAATTTGAAATATACATATATACTACAAAGTATATACTAAATTTGCAATCATTTTTTGAGGAAACGGGGCAGAAAAACCGCCCCGTAAATCAAGAAATAAATGCCTTTGAAGGGTGTTGTCACGTTAACTGGGCTACAGTTGCCTGCCTGACGGTTTGGGCGTAAATTTTGGCGATGCAGACATCAGTTATCATCTTCAAGCGTCACCGTTTTCCGCCACAGATTATTGCTCATGCGGTGTGGCTTTATCTGCGGTTCAACCTTAGTCTGCGTGAAGTTGAGGAAGTGCTGCTTGAGCGTGGAATCGACGTATCATACGAGACAGTTCGTCGTTGGATCGCCAAGTTCGGCCCCCAGATCACACGCAACTTGCGGCGGCGTCAGGCGCGCCCCGGCGATATTTGGTATTTGGACGAAGTGGTCGTCAAATGCGCTGGAGAAAAATTCTGGCTTTGGCGTGCGGTGGATCAACATGGCTCCGTTCTCGAAGAAATCTTGCAGAAGCGGCGTGATAAAAGGGCGGCAAAGGGATTGCTTGTGGCGTTAATGAAGCGCTATGGCTTTGCTCCCAAACGGATCATCACCGATAAGCTCCGCTCCTACGGTGCAGCAAAGGCAGAAGTGGCACCCGGCCTTGACCATTGGTCGCACAAGGGCCTCAATAATCGGGCCGAAAATAGCCATCTGCCGTTTAGGAAACGGGAGCGAACCATGCAAGGTCATCGGTCACCTGGAGCGTTGCAACGGTTCGTCTCCATGCACTCAGCGACCCGCAATTGTTTCTCTGTTCCATCTCGTCGCCGAGCCGCACACACAATTCGCTACCATCGCCTCGAAGCTTTCGATGCATGGAAAATTGCGGCCTGTTTCGCCTGAATATCTACGAGCCCCTGGCCTTTCCGGCCAGAGAAACTTAACGTGACAACACCGATCCGCCGCCTGATCGCCACACGCTCTCCTTTTTGTAAAGGGCATCGGCTTAGGGGCCCGCCTCATGCCTCGACCGTCTTCAAATGGGGGTGCGCCGGACCTACTCGATAAATTCGACCACGACGCCTGGCTTGACCATTCCAGCCAGTTCCTCGACGTCCCAGTTGGCTAGCCGAACACATCCATGCGAGCCAACCTTGCCGATAAGCTCGGGTTCAGGCGTGCCATGAATCCCGTAGGTCGGTTCGGTGAGGTCGATCCAGACTGTCCCGACAGGACCGTTCGGCCCGCTCGGCAGTTCAAGGATCTTCTTGTTGTTGCCCTGCTGGAAATTGATCTTCGGATTGTAGGTGTACGTCGGCATTCGCGACACGCCCTTGACCTTGTGTGTCCCGGTTGGAGAGGGTGAATCCTCGCTGCCGATTGTCGCTGGATAGACCGCGAGCAGCGAGCTGTCTTCAGCAAAAGCGAAAACCTGCGCCAGTTTGCGATGAACCTCGATCCGCTTGACCGATCCGGTCCTGGCAGCGCCGGGAATGGCGACAGCGATCGTTTCGCCCGGCTTGAAGGCCGCCGTCGGATTGAGGGCCTTGATCAGCGCGATATGCATGTGGAACCGCTCGGCCAGCTTCTCCGCAATGCTGGTGTAGCCGAGATGCTCCATCCTGGCCTGTTCGGCATAGTCTTTCGGAATGCTCTCGACGATATCCTTGCTGTCTTCCTGAATTATGGCATAGGCCTGGATGGCCGGGGCATCATCGGTCAAGCGGCCCAATACGTCGGGATCGAGCTTCCCATCCACTGGCAGACGTTGAAGCGCCTCGAAGCCGGCGATCGCTTTCGTCAGGTTGTCGCCGAAATACCCGTCGATGACGCCCGGCGATGAACCAGCCCGGTCGAGCAGGACCTGCAGATGCACGATGGCGGGATTGGGCTCGGTCTGTTTTTCCGCCGGCGCCTCGATCGGAAGGGACGCGATCGCCGCGGTATTGACGGCTTGTGCGTCGATCGGCGCTGCAAAGGCTGGGGAACAGAGCGTTAGAGCGGCGGTCAGTGAAAGGTACCGAAGGGCATTCTGCATGGGCTACCGATAAATTGGGGAGAGCCTCCACATCGGTGGATGGAGAGGCTTCATTTGATAGAGGTTACGCAAGGAAGAGGCCGCCCTTTCCGGCGGCCTTCTTCTTGTCAAATCGTGCGGCGAGTGGAGGTTTCCGCCAGAAGCAAAGCCTTCTTCGTGCCGTAGGAGCCACCGAACCAGGCCGCCACAGCCCCGAGAAGCAGGGCGAAGAAGCCGAGGATCGCGCCGGCCGACACTGCCTTGGTTGCTGTCTGGGCAGCATCGAGCGCCTGCTGCTTGGCCGCAGCAACATTGTCGCGATAAGTCTTCTCGTACTGCTCGACCTGGGTGCGAGCCTGATCGAGCGGGATATTCTGCGCTTTTGCGATCGCATCAGCGGCGCGATTGCGGGCATCCGCAGCCTTCGTCTGGTCACCGGTCACCGCAGCCTGGACCGCCGAAACGGCGGCATCTCGCAGGGCTGCCGGATCGTTGCCGCCAGACGCATCGCGGATCTGTTGCTCGATACCGGCCATCGGGTTTGTCGACGTCGCAAGGGCAGGGGCTGCGGCTGTGGCAGCGGTTGCTGCAGTCTGGCCAACGCCACCGACAATGCTGGACAGACCACTGAACGCTCCGCCGATGAGAGCACCGACCGACGTGGTCAGCAGGTAGAGGATGACAAGAGTGGTGACAGCCCAGGTGGTTACGCCCTGATACCCGCCGGTCGAGCGGCTCGGACGTCCGGAAAGGCGGCTGGCGGCATAACCGCCGACGAAGGAAGCAATGATACCGGCCACAACGAACCACGCGCCACCGGCAATGGAGAAGGTGCTCGCATTCGGGTTGTCGTAGGTTGCCGGATCGATCACGGCGGCGCCAATGCCCACGCCTAGAAGATTGAGGAGAAACTGGACGGCAAGCGCCAGAACGACCCCGGCGAAGATCGCGCCCCAAGACACCTTGTGCAATGTGGCTGTAAGGGAGGGGTCGACGTAAGCCGCTTCGCGCGACACGTAGACTGAGACAGGTTCGGTCATGGTGCATCCTCTTCATCACGGGAATGTGAGTGCCATACTAACGCCGCAATCGCCGTTCGGTTCCCGTCCAGCAGGATACAAAAAAGACCGGCGATGGGATCGCCGGTCTCTGCTGCAGTTACATCGAACGAACCGCCTTGATTAGTCCTTGCGGACAACACTGTCGGATCGTTCATCTTCGACTTCCACCTCGGTGCGGCGAACGCTGTCGCTGATGGTTTCCTCGCGCTGCTCGGCGGTCTTGCGCAGTGCGATCTCTTCGACAACACGCGCATCCTTAGAGACGACTGCCTCTTCATGACGTTCTTCTGCCTCAATCGTGCGGTCGACGAAGGCGTTTTCCGTTCCAGTCAGCGGGCGATCGACGGCGCGGCGCTCGATGCTGACGTTTTCGTCGCGCAGCGATACCTGTTCGCTGACAGGATTTTCGACCACGTAAGAACGGACACGCACGCGGCCATGGTTGAGGTCACGCTTGCCGACGCGAAGCTTTTCCTCGACCACCGGGATAACCTCTTCACGGCCGGCCTCCAGAGCTGCCGTTCCGGTTGCGCTGGCACGATTGGCGGAGGCGCCATACGAACTCACGGTCTCCTGCTGGTTCCACCCTTCCGAGCGCCAGCTCTCTGCGCGCTGATCGAGATCGATGCTGCCCTCGTCATCGAGGATATCGATAACCTTGTCATAAGAGGCGGCGGTGACGTTGCTGACCGTCACAAGATAGCCACCGCGGCGAAGACCTTCGGAATAGACGGCGCGGTCCTCGTCGGGAAAGAAGAAGTCTTCCAGCTTCTCCCAGAAGCCCTTGTGCTCGGAGGCAACTTCAGTCGAGGTTGTAGACTCCTTTCCGGCGACGACGCGAATGCCGTCGCGGGCAATCCCGGCTTCCGCAAGGCGTTCGACGGCGGCGTCCGCATCGCTGCGGTTTTCGAAGAAGGCCGTCACCGTGTTCGATGACGAGGCGCGGTAGGACGATGTGGTTTCGCTGTAGGTCATGAGTTTCTCCTTTTCTCGGATTGATAATTAGCTCAGGGGTCGTCGCGCTCGATGCTGGCACGTTGCTTGCGCAGTTCGACCGGAATGGAAACGTCCTCGGTGGTGGCGACGCGGCGGATATGGATCTCTTCGACCAGCATCAGACGCTTCTCTACAACGAGAACCTCCTCCATCACAGGTACAATGGTCACGTCACCGTCCGTGCGAACACCCGGCGCTTCTGACACTTCACGTCCGATTGCCACACGCGTGACCTCGACATTCTCGCTGTCTAGGCGTGCTTCCGCTTTCTCGGTGACAAACTCGGTTTTCGTGGTGACGCGAACGCGGCCGTCTATGACGGCGCGCTTGTCGATGACAAGCTGTTCTTCGATCAGCGAGAGTTTCTCGTCAGGCTTGGTCATCCGCATTCCAGATTGTTGCGACAAGCATTGAACGAGCGGAGTCCAACTTTGGTTCCTTGAAAAAGGTCACACGTCACCAGCTGAGCAAAGTCGCCCAAGGCCGGAACAAAGTATTGACGCAGTGATTTTGTGGCTCACGAGGAAAGGTAAGCATGATGAATATCCTGATCGTCGAAGACCAGTGGCTGCTACCTGGCGCGGTCGAAGAGGCGGTATTGTCGCTCGGGCATGAGGCCATCGGGACGGCAACCACGGCAAAGGAAGCGTATGAGCTTGCCGACAAGGCAGAGGTTGCCTTTGTCGACGTCAATCTGATCGATGGTGCGACAGGCCCAGAGATTGGCCGACGTCTCGCAGCAGACGGGGTCACCGTCGTCTTCATGCCCGGCAATCCGGAACAGCTTGACTCAGGCGTCGGAGGCGCTCTCGGAGTAATCTCAAAACCGGTGATGGACCTGGAGCTGGTCGAGACGATCCAATACGCAACGGATCATCATGCCGGGCGAGACTGCATTGCTCCCAAGCGCTTTATTGCGTTTCATTGATCGCTACCTGGCAAGACCCTTCTATTCGTCGAGCTCGTTTCGTGTGACGCTCGCCAACTCGTGGAGCCCCTCGGCGCGGCCTGGCTCCTCGTCAGCGGCCAGAATAACCGCGTAGAAGGCGGCCCGACATATTTCTTTTTTAGACGCAGCAGCGTGTTTCTTTCTGACCGCGTCTACGAGATCCTTCGGTCGCATTCCCGGGAGAGCGAGTTCGGCGATCGTCCGCGCGATATCCTCAATGTCTGATGCCAGTTCTCTTGCCATCACCTTCTCCATTCGAAGATGAGATAGCGAAGGGAGATGACAGCGCGATGTCAGAACGCGTCTGGTCCGCTCAAAGTCAGATTTGAATTCTCAGGCGCGTTTCCGGATGCGTCAGGTCAGGCCTTGCCCCCAACGATACGTTTCGCCGCTCAAGCGAGAGTGTGTAGGCGGGTAAATTCCGTCAACTTCCCGACTGAAGCCGCATCTTGCGCAAGCGCTCGGTCTTCAGCCGCCGCTCCTCCGCCTCCGCCTCGATTGACGCCATGGCGCTGTCATGCGTTGCGTCGAAGCGTTGCTTCCTGTCCGCCAAGGAGCTCTTCTCGCGGTTTCGTTTTTGTGGAATGTCGTCATCTTTCCATCACGATGAACTAATGCTCAGCAAAACAGCGACAAGTAGAGGGGGACGTCAACAAGAAGAATGTACGACAGGGTACGGTGCTGATGCACCATCGGAACTTATCGTTTCGGGATGTTATCTGGCACCTCATCCTGGAGAGCCCCGATGGCCGACGATCCCAAATCTTCTTCACCCGCAGTTCAGGCTTACGAGTTGGAGAAGGAACGACAGGGGCAAGAGGAGGACAAGGGCGATTTCGATAAAGGCCTCGAAGATACCTTTCCCGCGTCGGAACCTGTTTCTCACACGATAACGTCCGTACCGGCAGGCCGCACCGACCCGAAAGAGGCTGAGCGCGTCAAAGCCAGCGCTCCTGAGAACCAGCAAAGCGAGGATTTCACAAGTAGCGTTCGCGGCTGAATCAAGGAAAACCCGCTCACTGCTGTAGCCCTCACAACTGCGGTCGCCTGGATCTTTGGCGCGACCCGCTAATCGGGACGACTGATGTGAAGACCTCAATTGACGGCCCGCTACCCGCGCCCCCTTCCGGGCATGCCACGTCGCGTCCGACATCAGGCTCGGTTCTGAAGAAGCTTGGCCCTCGCCTAACCAATGGAGCCGCCGACGACGATCCAAGTGGGATCGCAACCTACTCCCAGGCCGGCGCCTAGTTCTGCTTCAACATGGTCTGGACCATGTTACTGTCTTATCCGCTGATGTCGGCAATCCAGCTTGTCAGCGCCAGAATTGGCCGCGTGACCGGATCGGGGCTGGCGGTCAACATGGGTGCCATCTGGCCGAAATGGCTCGTCACCGGGTTGGTCTGTCTGCTATTCGTTGCCAACTGCATCAATATTGGCGCGAACCTCGCGGCGATGGGTGCGTCGGTCGAGCTCGCGACGGGAATGCCGAGCCTGCCGATCACCATCTTCTTCGCCCTCTTGTCACTAGGGCTGCAGATGTTCATTCCCTATGAGCGATATGCCAACATCCTGAAGTGGCTGACGCTGGTCCTGTTCGCCTACATCGCCGTCCTGTTTGTGATAAAGATCGACTGGATGGCGACGTTGAAAGGATTTGTCTGGCCAACCTTTCCCTTGAACAACGACAGTTTCACCGTGGTCGTTGCGATCCTCGGCACGACAATCAGTCCGTACTTGTTCTTCTGGCAGTCGAGCCAGGAGGTGGAAGAGATCGATCGCAGGACGAAGCCAAGCCGCTTGAGGAGGCGCCGCGTCAAGCTCCCAAAGAGCTGAACCGGATCGAGCTTGATACCCTCGCGGGTATGGCCGTTTCCACCATCGTCGCTGTCGCGATCATGATGTGTGCGGCTGCGACACTGCACGCTAATGGCAAGACGGATATCAAGTCGGCGGCTGATGTCGCCGAAGCGCTAAGGCCGATCGCCGGCAATTTTGCCTTTGTCCTGTTCAGCCTCGGCATCGTTAAAACCGGATTGCTGTCGATCCCGGTACTGGCTGGCTTTGCGGCATATGCCTTCGCCGAAACGCAGGACTGGATCTGTTGGTTTACATTGAGGAGTTGATCATGCCCAAACTTGCGATGTACGTGCCATTGAAGGCCAGGCCCGGAAAGGAGAGCGATGTCGCCGATTTCCTGACCTCGGCGTTAGCGCTCGTTCAAGCTGAGCCCGGTACCCTGACTGCGTATTCGATGATGCCGGACAAGCGCTAAACCGGAGGGGGATCACCCACCCGGAGGGCCGAGACGTATTTCATGGAAATGCGGCCGGTGCTGCAGGCCGCAGGCCGAAGCATGGGGAGACGGGTTTAGTGCTTGTGGGGGAGAGAGGGCAGAGCGCCTTTCTCCCCTCTCAGTGCGCTGAATAAATTCGCCTTCCGGCCCGAAGGATATATTCCGGCACAGATAGCTGCCAGGCGGCTACGCGCCGTCATTTCCGTCATTCGAGGGCGCCAGAACACATCCTGGAAGCAGCCATTCTCCACTATGGAGCTATCGCTGCCTGTATCGGTAGCTCAAGCGTGAAAACGCTGCCCAACCCCGGACCATCACTCCATACCGAAACATCGCCGCCGTGTAGCTCCATGAGTTGCTTGACGAGGGCGAGGCCGATCCCAAGTCCCCCATGAGCATGCTTCCGATGCTCTTCGACTTGCTCAAACATCCTGAAGATTGCGCCAGCGGCCTCGGTAGTGAGGCCCAGCCCATTGTCAGTTACGCTTATGCGATAGGTGCGCGGATGTAACTCCAGCGCTACCTCAATCTGACCGCCCATTGGCGTGTATTTTGCGGCATTATTCACGAGGTTTGAAATGCACTGTGTCAGCCGAACCTTGTCAGCGGATATCATGCAGGACTGATCCGGAACCCTGATGGTCACTGCATGGTTTCGCTCCTCGATTGCCTGTCCTGCCATGTCCAGCGCAGAGTGAATGGCATCTCTCAAGTCAAAGTCAGCCTTAACGAGATTGATTTTGCCCTGCGTTATCCGTGACACATCGAGCAGGTCGTCAACGAGCCTGATTATGTGGTCCATCTGTTGGTGCATGAGGCCATGGATCTGCTCCACCTTGCCAGCATCCGGCTTTCTCGAAAGAATTTTCAGCCCGCCATTGAGAGCGGCGAGTGGGTTGCGCAGTTCATGGACGAGAACGCCGATGAACTCGTTCTTTCGCTTGTCGGCGAGCTGAAGCGCGCGAGTCTGCGCCTCGAGAAGGTCGCGCTGTTCGGAAATCATTTTACGCTGACGATAGAGCTCTGCAAAAATCTCTGCCTTGCTGCGCAGAATATCCGGCTCGATCGGTTTTTGAATA
This sequence comes from Calcarisporium arbuscula, assembly GCA_009828645.1. Lineage (NCBI taxonomy): Eukaryota > Fungi > Ascomycota > Sordariomycetes > Hypocreales > Calcarisporiaceae > Calcarisporium > Calcarisporium arbuscula. The sequence continues at coordinate 57,582 of WBSA01000044.1, forward strand.
AAGTCGACGGCGCCCGCTTCATATCCCTGGAACCGCCGCTCGGCTGTATGGGTACCGGCAGTCACGAAAATGATCGGAACCCGCCGTGTCCGCTCATTGCCTCGCATGAGTTCGGCAAGCTCGAAGCCGTTCAAACCTGGCATCTGAACGTCGATCAGCGCCAGTGCCACATCATGTTGCAGAAGGAGTTCGAGAGCCTCATCGCCGGACCGCGCCTTCAATAGCATCAGCTCGTCGCGTTGTAGCAGAGCTTCCAGAGAAAGCAGGTTCTCTGGAAGGTCGTCAACCAAGAGAAATTTGACGTCAGTGTTCATTTTCGATGTTCTGCAAATAGGTTGAAATCTTGGACAAGGTCAAAACTTGAGCGCCTGGGCATGCGCGGATAGCAGCTTCGGGCATGGCCCGAGTGAAAGCCTCGGTCGGATCCTGAACGATTGCCGTTCCGCCAGAACGAACGACGGCCGAAAGGCCTTGGGAACCGTCATGATTGGCGCCCGTCAGGATAATCGCTGTCAGTTGGCTGCCCCAGGCGTCTGCCGCGCTCTCGAATGCCACGTCGATCGAGGGCCGCGAGAAGAGGACCTCTTCTTCGCTGGATAAAGCGACATGCGTTCGCCCCTCGAACGACAAATGATAATTAGGGGGCGCGAAGTAGATGAACCCGGCTTCCACGGGCACTTTGTCTTCCGCCTCGATGGCGCGAAGCTGACATTTGAGGTCAAAAATCGCGGCGAGCACACTGCGTTTGTTTGGCGGTAAGTGCACCACGACGAAGATGGGATATGGATAAGTCGCAGGTAGTGGCGGCAATATCACGGACAGCGCTTCAAGCGCCCCTGCAGAGGCGCCGATGATGATCGCACCGTTCGGATTGTCCTTCACGAGCCGATCCTCTGATAGATCTTCTCATCTCGGACGAACTCCCGGAAGCCATCGGCGTGGGCGGAAAAGCGTAGCGTTTCCTTCGAGCCCAGACCGAGAAAGCCGTTGCGTGGCAGCGCATCCCGGAAAAGACCGACAGCCCTGTCCTGTAGATCCCGATCGAAATAGATCATGACGTTCCGGCAGGAGACCAATTGCATCTCACCAAAGACCTGGTCTGTCACAAGACTATGATCTGAGAACACGACATTGCGCCGCAGGCTTTTGTCCAGGATGCACCGGTTGTAGCCCGTCGTGTAATAGTCAGACAAAGATCCCTTGCCGCCGGAGTCACGATGGTTCTCGGTGAACAATCTGACCCGTTCGATGTCATAGATTCCGGCTTCCGCTTGGGCGAGGGCCTCTGGATTAATATCCGTCGCATAAAAGAGGGTTCGCTCCTCAAGCCCTTCCTCGCGAAAAAGGATGACAAAGGAATAGAGCTCTTCACCCGAACTGCATCCGGCAATCCAGATCTTCAAGGAGGGGTAAGTGCGAAGATGCGGAACGACCTTCTCCCGGATCGCCGCGAAGTAGGACGGGTCGCGAAACATCTCGCTGACCTGGACCGTAAGGAAGCGGAGCATGTCGTCAAGCATCTCGGGATGATGAAGGACGCGCTCCTGCAGGGCTGAGATGGTGGCAAAGCCCAACTGTTCGCGTGCCTGGCGCAACCGCCGCCGGATCGACGACATGGCGTAGCTGCGAAAGTCATAGTGGTAGCGATGATAAAGCGCCTCCAGCAGCAGCCGGATCTCTATATCCTCCACCTTTTCGAACGTCTCCGTCATTGCGGCATCCAGACGCGCACGAGAGACAGAAGCTTTTCGACGTCAAGCGGCTTTGCCATATAGTCATTGGCACCGGCTTCAATGCAGCGTTTCTGATCGTCAGGCATTGCCTTGGCGGTCAAGGTGATGATCGGCAACTTCTGCCATGCTGAATTCTTGCGGATGTGGCGGGTTGCGGTGAGGCCATCCATGACCGGCATCATTACATCCATCAAAACCAGATCGATCCGTCCGTCTGGGTTGCTTATCGATTGCTCCAGTTTTTCCAGTGCCTCCTCGCCATTTCTGGCGATATCGACGATCACCCCGCGTGGTTCGAGGATGTTGGTCAGGGCGTAGACGTTGCGCACGTCGTCCTCGACGATCAGAATGCGGCGCCCTTCCAGCAGTTCATCGCGATTGCGGGCTTTGCGGATCATTTGCTGCTGCTCGTCCGGCAGCTCGGAGACGACCTGGTGCAGGAAGAGTGTAACCTCGTCGAGCAGCCGTTCCGGCGATTTAGCACCCTTGATGATGATGGATTTCGAGTAACGGCGAAGCCTCTGCTCTTCTTCGGACGAGAGAACGCGTCCGGTGTAGACGATGACAGGTGGGAAGGAATACATGCCTGCTTCGCTCAACGTTTCCAGAAGTGCAAAGCCGGACGTGTCCGGTAACGATAGATCCAGCACCATGCAGTCAAAGGTCTGTTCGGCCAGCAACGAGATGCACTCTGCCGCAGTCCCGGCCCCCACCGTTTCGACATCATGCGACGACAGGAGTTTCGACAGAGCGTCCCTTTGAACGGCGTTGTCTTCAACGATCAACACGCGCCGCAGCGTTTGTTCGGCCTTCGCGCCTAAGGACTCGATCATCGACACCAGGTGATCGCGTTGTACGGGCTTGAGCGCATAGCCGACGGCGCCCAAGGAGAGAGCCCTGTCGGAGTAGTCTTCGGCGGAGAGGATGTGGATCGGAATATGGCGCGTCCGTACGTCACGCTTCAGGCGGTCAAGCACCGAAAGGCCGGATTGGTCAGGAAGACCGACATCGAGCAGGATCGCGTTCGGCAGATATTGATGGGCGAGTTCCAGGGCTTCTTGAGCGGTTCCGGCTACGAGCGCCTGGAACTTCAGCTCACGGGCGAGATCGCGCAGGATGAGTGCAAAGGATTGATCGTCCTCGACAATCAGCAGCTTGCGGGCCGTTGCCTCGGATGCTGCACGGTCGTCATCGACGATAGCGACTGCCTTCGGCTTTTGTGCAGTGATCTCTGCCTCCGTGCGGAAGACGGGTTCTGCAGCGGACGCGACGGGCGGGGCACGATCCTGTTTCGGAGCTTGGACCAGCGCACTGTCGAACTCGGCCGGGATGATGACGGTGAACGTGCTGCCCTCGCCAAGCTGGCTTTGAAGCTGGAAGCGGCCTCCAAGCAAGCGCACCAGTTCGCGAGAAATCGACAGACCAAGCCCAGTGCCGCCGAACTTGCGGCTGATGGTGCTGTCCGCCTGATGAAAGGCTTCAAAGATCCGCTTTTGCTGCTCGTCTGCAATTCCGATACCCGTGTCCTGGATCGAAAAGGCGACCTGATTGTTATTGCGGGCGCCAACACTCAGCGAGACGCTGCCGTTTTCGGTGAACTTCAGCGCATTCGCCAAGAGGTTCTTGAGAACCTGCTCAAGGCGCTGCGGATCGGTTTGGATGACTGCGGGCACGCCCGCCTCGACCGAGACGTTGAACTGCAGGCCTTTGTTGGTTGCGAGCGGTTCAAACATGTGACGAAGCCCAGTGACGGTCCTCTCGATGGACACCGCTTCCGCATTGATCTCCACATGTCCCGCCTCGATCTTGGACAGGTCCAGGATGTCATTGATCAGGTTCAACAGATCATTGCCAGATGACTGGATGGTCTGGGCGAACTGGACCTGTTGGGCCGTCAGATTGCCCTCGGAATTGTCAGCCAGGAGTTTGGCAAGGATCAGCGACGAATTCAGCGGTGTTCGTAGCTCATGCGACATATTCGCGAGAAAGTCCGATTTGTAGCGGCTGGCAAGTTCCACTTCCTTCGCCTTGGCCTCGATGGCGTCTTTCGACCGTTCAAGATCGTCCCGCTGCCGTTCCAGTTCTTCCGCTTGCTCCTCGAGCTGCGAGTTGGTCTGTTCGAGTTCTGCCTGCTGCTGTTCCAGGCGGCTCTGTTGTTCGCGAAGTGCGCGTCCTTGTTCTTCCAGCTCCTCGTTGGAAACGCGCAGTTCCTCGCCCTGGACCTGCAGTTCTTCCGACTGACGCTGGGTTTCTTCCAAAAGAGCCTGGAGGCGGGTTCTGAATTCCGCCGAACGGATGGCGACGGCAATCAGCTCTGAAACCTGTTCGAGGAGCACCAAAGTCTGATCGCTGATAGGAGTGAGGAAGCCGAGTTCGAAAACGCCTCTGGTGTCGCCTTCGACGATCGCAGGCGCCAAGGCGAGGTAACGGGGCTTCTGCTGTCCAAGAGCGGAACCGAAGTTGATGTAGCCATCCGGAACCTCGCCAACCGCGATCGGACGGTGATCCCGCAATACATGGCCGAACAGGCTGTCGTTTTGGCCGAAGCTTGCGGGCAGGGTCACGTCCGACGGCACACCGTGCGCGGCCATGCGATGAAAGCGGCCGGCATTTTCGACATAAATGGCACCTGCCACGGCACCGAGATAGTTTGTCAGGAAGCCCAGGATGTTTTCGCCAAGTTCTCCGATCGGCTGCTCACCGACGACAGATGCAGCTAAGCCGAGTTGTGCATCCCTCAGCCACTGCTCGCGCTGCTGCTCCAGAGTGGATTTTCGCACAAGTGCGGAGATCGCGAGGGTCAGGACAATGCCAAGCACCCCCGAAGCTAGCGCGCTCGCCCAGGCGATAATGTAGGATGCATCCATCTCCTCGAGGCGCTGGCTCCGCTCTTCACCAGCTTCATTGCGCAGTTGGGAGATGACGTTGCGGATACCGTCCATATCGCTGCGGCCGCGGTCTGATTTCACCAGGGTCAACGCGTCGGCCGCTCCTCGTGTCTCGAAGACCTCCAGTGTTTGCGCCATGACTTCGAGCTTGGACAAGACAAACGCCCGGAGTTCCTCGATACTCCCACGTTCGCGCATCTCGGCCGTGGCGGCCGAGCTGATCGTTTCCATACGGCTCTGAACCTGGGGAAGTGCACGGTGATAGGGCGAGAGATAAGCCTGCTCAGAGGTCAGGAGAAACCCACGTAGTGCCGTTTCTGCATCCTGTATGTCGATCAGAAGCAGGTCGAGTGCCACCACAAGGCCATGCGTTTGCGTCACTCTCGCATTGCTGTCTCTGACGTTCTGGACTGTGTAAACGGTTAGCGCGGTGCTGATGACGAAAAAGAAGATCGCGGTAACTGCGCCGATAAGAGCGCTTCGCTCCAGACCGAGCATTTTGTTGCCTGTCAGTGCGGATGTTTTTCTGTGCATCAGAAGGTCTCTAAATACTTTATCAGATGATGTGATCACGTAAGAGTGACGGTATCGGAGCTGGGAGTTGGCTAGCGGGGTCGCGAAACGTGTGGTTCCTGTGTCCCACCCAATCCCGCCGATCACGTCAACTTGAATAGAGCGCTAGGTAGCAATAATTTTATGAGGAAAGCAAGATTACGCTAAAAATGGAACGAAATGAGTTGCTTGCCCTTCAGGGGTTGGCCCATTCGCCGCAACGTCACGCAAGGAAGCTCAGCGGCTTCACGGTGGAGTACCTTCAACCAGAGTTGGGTGCTGCTTTCAGTTACGACTGGACGAGCGACCTCCATTTTTGCGCCTACCATGACATTGTCCTGGAAGATGGGGGCATACGTGCAGGGGATGGATTGGAGGACAACCGCCGTGACCTCCGCCACACGCTGACTTATGTCCCGCGGGGTGCACGCGTCACTGGCTGGTCCGAACTCCAAAGGCGGAACAACTCGTTCGCAGCTATCTATTTTGATCCGGCAGCTATCCGGCAGGAGCTGGACACTCGCTTCGCCGAACATGTCGATGAAAAGGTTTATTACCGAAGCGACGAAGTCGCGGGATACCTGCGCCAATGGCCCGGCCTGCTAAAGCGAGATCATTCTGATGCTCTATACGAAGAAGCATTGGGCCTGATCACGATCTTGGCGATCCACAAAGCAACAATGCCGGCATTGAGACAGCCGCCGCCCCTTGACAGAGCGCCTCTGGCTCTGATCGACGAGTTTATCGAGGAGAACCTTGGCTCAGATCTCAGCCTATCGAGCCTTGCTGCACTCGCGGGCCTAAGTCGGTTCCATTTCAGCAGGGCCTTCAAGGCGTCCACTGGAGAGACCCCATACCAGCACGTGCTTCGACGTCGAATGGAAAGGGCACGATTGCTCTTGGCCGCAGGGGAACTGCCCATCGACGAAATCGCCAGCAGCCTGGGCTTTCAGGATAGCGCGTATTTCCAAAGGACTTTCAAATCATGGGTTGGTATGAGTGTGAAAGAGTTCAGGGACCGGATGTAGGTCGTCACTGAAGGCTTCGCGCGCTTCAATAGTTCGCCCAATAAGAGCAGAATGTCTGCCTGCGCCTGCGCCTGCTTCGCAGCTAGGAACTCTGCGAACTCTCTCTGGCCAATCGTGGCTAGACGAGAACTGAAATGAGTATCTCACAATCGGCCCTACCAAACCGCGCGGACCGGCTTGGAACGCTGGCAAACAAGTTGGCGTCAGCCAACCTTCAAAAATCCCCGTTTGGGCAGTCCGAATCAAGATCTGTAGAAAGGCGTTAGGTTGCTGCATCAATCTTCGCAAAAAGATTGCAAACTAGTCCCGGGTCCCAGTTTTCTGGAACATCAAGCCGTGTTCGGTGGATATTGAATATTGGTGAATGAAGGAACAACTATGCGAAAAATCGGTCGAGTGCGGGAAGTCTGGCGCTATCCGGTGAGTTCTCTTGGCGGGGAGACGCTCGCCTCGATCACCGTGTCGCCTGAGGGCATCGCAGGCGACCGACGGTTCGCGCTGTTCGATCCGGAAACCGGCCTCGCCGCCGCCCCCGAGAAGGAAACGCGCTGGCGTCCCGCCCTCTTCATCACCGCCTCGCAACCGCCCTTCGGGCTTCCGGTGCTGCGCTTCGCCGACGGCGCCGAGCATGCGCTCGATGACGGCGCACTGCCTGACCGTCTGGCGGTGCATTTCGGCTTCCCGGTCGCGGTTGGGCTCGTCGGGTCTGGCGATTATCGCTTCCCCGTCGTCTCCAACCGTTACAAGCCGGCGCCGCTTCACCTTGTGACGACGGCTTCGACGGAGGCGCTCGCCGCGGTGACCGGCCTTCCGCCGCTGGACGGAAGACGGTTCCGGCCCTCCGTGCTGATCGAAACGGAAGAAGGCGAAGGTTTCATCGAGAATGAGTGGGTCGATCATACCGTGCGGATCGGAGATGCGGATATCCGCGTCACCGAGGCGTCGCGCCGCTGTGGCATGACGCTCGTGGCACAGCCCGGCATGGCGGAAGAGCCCGATGTGCTGCGCGGGATTATGCGCCACAACAAACGCAATCTCGGCGTCTATGCCACGCCCACCGAGGGCGCGACGATCAGCGTCGGTGATGCGGTTTACGCCGAGATCTGAAAGAGCGGCATCTCCGCCTCAGAGATATCTTTCAGGATTGCCCGACCGACGGTTTCGCCGATATCCCGGGCACTGGTGATTCCCTGAACGAAGGGCTCCTTGTGCAGCAGGAAGGCGATCGCTGCGCAATAGAGCCGGCCTTCCGACATCAGGCCGAGACGAGGGCGATAGAACTCATCGACATCGATGCCGCCGGTGCGCACCATATCGGGGTCCCGGTTGAGCGACATGATCGCCTCGACCTTGGGTGTCGCGGCTTCGCGCACGCCTCCCTGATCGACCAGCGTCGGAAAGGGGAGATCCGTCGCCGATAGCGTTTCCTGGCCTGTCGCATCGATGAAGGCCCCGAAGCGATGCACCATGCCTGACACTTCGACCTCCGCGCCCCGCTCCAGACCGTCCTCGGCCGTGCGGATCGTGTAGTCTTCGCCGAGCCGCAGGATCGACAGCTTAGCCGCACGCGACAGCGCAAGCAGACGGCGGATCGACATCAGCGGCACGGTTGCATAGTCGTCGATGAAGATGCCCTTGAAATGCCCATGGAAGCGCTTGAGGTCTTTCTCGTCCAGATGCGGAATGACGCGCGCGACGATCTCGTGGGTGATCAGGATCGCATAGCGCCACGGCACGGTGTAGCGCTTTACCCTGTTGTCTTCGGCCTCGGCGAGGTTCTTCGCCGCCCAGACGAAGGGATCGCTCTCGGTCCGGTCGGCGTAGTAGGCGGCGGCAAATGTCTCGACGGTTAATTGCGACAGGCCGATGCGGGCGGCATAATCCGGGTCGGCGGCAACGATTTCGCGGCGGAAGAGATCGAAGACCTCGTCCAGGAGATCATGCCGGCCCGTCGCGATCAGGGCGTCGATCGCCTGATCGGTGCAAACCTGCGGCTCCATATAGGGCAGCGGGCAGTAGAAGTCAGCCTCCGGCAGGATGCCCTTGCGGGACATCAGCGTCGCGCGAAACTCCTCTGTTCCGGCAGCCGGCTGATATTGCAGATCGCCGGCCGCGTCGCTGTAAAACATGCCATGCGCCGTAGCGACGGTCATCAGGGCGTCGATGCCGCTCAGCGACGTGCCGAGAATGCCGACGGGTTCATTGCGGATCGACTTCAAAACGGTCGCCGGCCAGGGCGAAACGAAATAACCGGGACGGATTTCCGTGCTGTCCGGCCAGTTGTGACCGGTCGCCATCACCACATGGCCGAAACTCGCGTCACTCTCCCCATCGGGATTGGACACCCGCAGGCGGATCGCATCGTCCTGGATCTCGATATCCACCACCTTGTGGTGAGCGAGCACGGTGACCTCATGACCACGCTCGGCGGCCACCGCCAGCATGCGCTCGAACTGTGCCTGCATATAGTCGCCAAGTACCAGGCGCGGGTAGAATTCGCGCTCGTCGATCGCTTCGCGGCGGATGCCGTGGCGCATCAGCGTGTCGTCATTCTGCCGCCGCAGCCAGTCGGCCAGCGTTTCGGTGAAGGCGGGCAACTCGATGCTCGGAATGTTGGAGAGCATCGCCGGGTCGTTCATGTCGGGGTGATAGGGCGTGCCCTTGCCCGGTTCGCCCTCTGCTTCATAAAGGGTGATCGACAGGGGAACGGTCGAGCCGATCAGTTGTTTGAACGTGTAGAGGCCGGTTGGACCCGTGCCGATGATCGCAATTCGTGGAAGCATGGACATATCCTATGTCCGGCGAACAATCTCGCACGGCTGTCAGGGAATGTTCCACCCTTGAAATTGTTCCCGCCCTCATGCGCCCGCGCGAACTAGGCTTCGCCTCTGGATTAATCGCTTTGGTCGTCATTTTGCGGACTGTATCCGCAGGGATCGACCAAAGCCAAACGACAAATGGCACATTGATGAGGTCGTCATCACGATTGGGGGAAAGAAGTATTGGCTTTGGCGGGCCATTGACGCAGATGGCGATGTTCTTGATATTCTGGTTCAAACACGCCGTAACACAAAGGCTGCCAAGCGTTTTTTCACCAGACTGATCCGGCAATACGGTCAACCACGTGTCGTTGTGACGGATAAGCTGCGCAGCTATACCAAGCCAGTACAAAAAATCGCGCCAGATGCCGATCATCGTGCTCATAAAGGCCTGAACAACAGAATTGAAAATTCGCACCGCCTGAGCCGAAAACGGGAGAAAATCATGGGGCGGTTCAAATCGCCTCGTCAAGCCCAACGCTTCTTGTCAGCACACGATCAAATCAACACCATCTTCCGTCCTCGCCGCTATAATCTCACTGCTATCTCCTACCGCCATGCACGTACCGATGCATTTGCATTATGGCGTGACTACACGACCGAAATGACCGCTTGATAAACACAGGCGAAAGCTGCTCAAAGCCCTATTCAAACAACTTGGCAATGCCGGACGGTCTGATCCGGCACTATACGATTGATGCTGCTGATCGCCTCGAATGCGAGTTGCGACGCCGCCCTCATAACAAACTGGGCTTTGCCATCCAGCTTTGCGTCATCCGACAAACCGGCCGGCTCCTGGGTGAGGCTGAACAACCGCCTTCAGCCATAGTTGATTATGTTGCCGATCAGCTCGATGTCGATCCCCGCTCCTACTCCATCTATGCTCACCGTGCGCAAACCCGGTTCGAGCATAGCCGATATCTGACGGATTACCTTGGCCTGCATGCAGCGGATCGCGACGACCGCCGTGCAGCTTTGTTGGCCGCGACCGAGGCGGCCGCCTCCGGGGACAAGGGGCTGCCGATCGCAACGGCCGTCATCGCTGCCTTTCGTGAGCGGAAGGCGCTGCTGCCTTCTCAACACTCCATCGAGAAGATCGGCATTGCGGCCCGCGCCGTTGCTCGCCGTCGTGCTGAGAGTGCGCTGATCTCGGATATCGCTCCGGAAAAACTCGAAGCCCTCGATGCCCTGCTGGCCGTTGATCCTGCAATAGGGCAGACGCGCTTCCATTGGCTGCGTTCCGCATCCGACGCACCGGGAGCGGGGAATCTGGTCGGTTTGACGGAACGTATCATGTTCCTGCGTTCGCTCGGGATCGATCCCCGTTTGCAGGCCCGCATCCCCTCCGGAAGATGGGACCAGATGGTCCGGGAAGGTGATGCAGCACCGGCCTGGCTCGCCGGCGAATTTGGCGCCAGCCGTCGGCGTGCGACGATCGTGGTGCAGATCATCAAGCTCGGCCAGAAGCTCACTGACGATGCAATGACCATGTTCATCAAGCTGATGGGCCGGCTGTTCTCCCAGGCGAACAACCGGAAAAAGCAGCGTCACATGAACGCCCGCATGGAAACGTCCAAGGCGCTGCGACTGTTCCTCGATACAATCGTTGCCTTGCAGGCCGCCAATGATGCCGATGAAGATGCGATCGAGACGGTAAACCGGCAAGTCGGCTGGCATCGGCTGCTGCAGATCAAGCCCGGTCTCGAGGCGATGGGGGAGAGCGCCAACGCTTCGCCGTTGGTGCTGGCGGCCGAGCAACATGGAAACATCCGCAAGTTCGCCGGCGCGTTCCTTCAGGCATTCACGTGCCGCTCACGCCGCCGGCACGATCCGTCGCTTGCGGCGGTCGCGACCCTGAAAATGCTTTATGTGGAGGGACGCCGTGTTCTGCCGGATCGCGTGCCGGTCGGCCATCTGGGTGCGAACGAAAGGAAACTGGTCTTCGAGGATGGCAAGCCGGATCGGCGGCTTTATGAAATCGCCACCTTCGCTCATTTACGGGACCGGCTGCATTCGCGCGATGTGTGGGTCGAGGGCAGCCGGTCATTCCGGCCGATAGACGAAGATCTCATGCCGAAGCCAACCTTTGTCGCCCTGAAGGGGCAAGATCAGCTTGGCCTCGGTGTCCAGACCGACTGCGCTGCCTGGCTCGCGGACGTCCGGGAGATGATGGACGTCAACCTCAAACGGCTGGCCTGGCGCGCCCGTTTCGGCAAGCTCGATGGCGTCAGGATGGAAAACGGCACGCTGATCGTGACGCCGCACACCAGCGATGTTCCCGCCGCGGCGGAAGCCATCAATGCCGAAATCACGGAGATGTATCCTCTGGTCGAGGTGCCCGATCTCCTGCGGGAAGTGCATGAGTGGACCGGGTTTGCCGACCAGTTCACCCATGTCCGGACGGGAGATGCGCCGCAAAACATCGCCGCCATGCTGGCCGGCGTGCTTGCCGATGGCACGAATCTCGGCCCGAAACGCATGGCGGGGGCATCGAAGGGGATCAGCGCCCACCAGATCGGCTGGATGCGCAGCTTCCATGCCCGCTCCGAAACCTATCGGGCCGCGCAGGCCTGCGTCACCGATGCCCATACGCGCCATCCGCATGCGCAAATCTGGGGCGACGGAACGACAGCCTCATCCGATGGGCAGTTCTTCCGCGCCAGCGACCGGGCCGCCAGGCGCAGCGACATCAACCTGCATTATGGCAGTGAGCCGGGATCGAAGGGCTCTGTTGCAAAAACCACATTGCTTGACAGATAATAGCCTGTTCTGAGTGACAGGAGCAGGAAATGTCTGATTTCAAGTGGCGCCATTTTCAGGGTGAGATTATCCTTTGGGCAGTGCGGTGGTATTGTCGCTACGGTGTCAGTTACCGTGATCTTGAGCAGATGATGGGCGAACGAGGCGTGGGAGTTGATCATTCCACGATTTATCGCTGGGTGCAGAAATACGCGCCGGAGATCGAAAAGCGGCTGCGTTGGCACTGGCGCCGGCCACAATCTACGAGCTGGCGTGTGGATGAAACTTATGTGAAGGTCCGTGGACAATGGACTTATTTGTATCGGGCGGTTGACAAGTTCGGTAACACGATCGATTTCTATCTGTCGTCGACCCGCAATGCCAAGGCGGCCAAGCGATTTCTGGGCAAGGCGCTGAATGGCTTGAAGGATTGGGAAAAACCAACCGTTATCAACACCGACAAGGCGCCGGCCTACGGCATCGCGATTGCCCAACTCAAGGCCGAAGGCAAATGCCCAAATGAGCTCGTCCACCGGCAGGTCAAGTATCTGAACAACGTTGTCGAGGCGGATCATGGCAAGCTGAAACAACTGATCAAGCCGGTGCGAGGGTTCAAGACCTTGAAATCAGCCTATGCGACGATCAAGGGTTTTGAGGTCATGCGGGCGTTACGCAAAGGACAAGCTGCCATTTTTAATCTCACCGGCGACATTCGTGGAGAAGCCCGGATTGTTGAACGAGCTTTCGGCATTGGACCGAGTGCACTCACAGAGGTGGTGGCGCTGCTCGCGCAGAATCTCGAAGGTCAGCACGTGTGACCGCGGAGAAAACAGGACCTCTCCAACCAACCGGAATATTTGCAACAGAGCCCGATAAGGCTATAGATGCCGGAAATCTAATGGCTAGCCCATGGCCTTACAAAAAGCTGAATAAAATAAGAAATTGTAAAGTGGGAATATTAGGTACTTCGCTTAGTGCAATCGATGCATTTGTTGCAGTTGCCCATAATAACGGCTCGTTTATAGAAAATGAAACCGGGGAGTTGGCATATAATCTAAACCCCAACGTCTCGCAGCTGGATATCACGATGATGTCGAGAAAGGGCATTTTACCTGAGGCAGACTTTTTTTGCCCTCTTCCTTATGAGCCGCTAGAGATTTTTACAGAAGAATTGGTTCAAAATTTTATCCACCATTGTCAGAGCGATTTATTGGATGAAACCTTTCATCTCTTTAAGTTGCAGCTTTTGTACTCTGATCCTGATTACGCCGCATCAATATCCTTGGAAGCCTTGGATCTGCAACAATTTAACACAGCCTATTTTTCTCCACGTATAAACCATGACCCATTTGTGTGGGCTGCCGATAATTTAAGAACAACACAACTTAATTATAATGATAAAAAAACTGTGCAATGGCGGTACGCCATTTTAAGAATGCATGAGACATTCGGTCTAATAGTCCCACATTTGACCCTAGAGGATTTAGAGCGTTTTAATTCGTTAATTAAACCAATATTTGTCGATGACTATGCATCCGTTCCCCATCAATCCATCAAAAGAATATTGGCCGCACATAAAGCCGGCATTTTAAATATTAAAAAATTACCTGAGGACTATGTGATTGGAAATCCTGCTGACGAAGGTTTCATTGCCATCAAAGGTGAAGATTTTAAAGAAAATTTTGATTACTTGATTGACGCAACTGGCAATAAGCCTCTTTCCGATACCGATTTTCCTTTTCAATCCATATCAACATAGATTGCGGAAAACGAAACTGGTTTGGAACTAGATGACCATTTTAGATTATGTTTGGGCGGGGACCACTTTAGCGAATTCTATTGTCTAAGCATTCCTCATATTTTAGATAAGTATCCTTTCATTCAAGGCATTGAAGGTTCGTATAAATTAGGAACTCAAGCAGCTGAGGGAATAGTGGCCTACAGTCGCAATTAACTCAGATTGAGTAATGAATAAAAAAAACGGGCTATTGCCCGTTTTTTATAATTTAATTATCGGAACCGCAATCGTTCGGCTTCAATTTCTTCGACTGTATAAGGTTTTGCCGTTCCGTCAAAACTTTCCCAACCCTCTTCTGCATATTGGCTTCTCCGTTGTTCCAGGTTCACATTGGATTGCGATACAATGCTCTGTGCAACGGCATATTGTTCTTCAGGAACACGTACCGTAACTAGTGTACCACCACGACGAACGCCTTCAGCGTAAACATGGGCATCTTCTTCAGATACGCCAGAATTTGTTAGCGCACCAATCAGGCCACCCGCAGCCCCCCCAACAACGGCGCCACCAACTGCTCCAGCGGCCGTCGCCGCTAGCCATCCGGCTGCTACCACTGGGCCGACGCCAGGGATTGCTAAAAGTCCAAGTCCGGCCAATAACCCACCTGCTCCACCCACGGCGGCACCAATTCCAGCTCCAACGCCCGCCCCCTCAGCAGCGTTAGTATCATTGTGGGAATTATGGCCTACAATACTGATATCGTCAGAATTAATTCCAGCATCCTCTAGATCGCCTACAACACTTTGTGCTGTGGCGTAATCGTCATATAATCCAGTAACTACTCTCATTTTTTATCTCCTCAAATTTATAATACAATTTATTTCGCAGTTATATTACCTTGATAGTCAAGATTAACTGTTACTTTAGTGTTATTTTTCATGGCATCGGCTTTCCAAATACCATCATCACTTAATTTTAAGTTGGTGATATCCGTATAACCTTCATCGACCATGCGCACTTTCGCTTGATCTTCTGTGAAACTGTTACTACCTGCCACAGGAGCAGCTGGATTAACACTATCTGGCGTCGTAACCGCGGGCGTTTCTGTAGTAGTTGCCGGCTGCTCAGCAGGTTTTGTATCTTGAGCATGGGCAGTCAATGCAGTCAGCATCATTGCACCACTAATAAGTACCATTTTATTGAACATTAAATTTTCCTTCTAAAATAATTTTATATGTATTTAATGATTAATAGGTAGAATGGTTCCCAAATTACATGATAAATTTCATATAAATTTGAATCTTTTTTATACAAACCTACAGGTAAAGTAATTTGAGTTATTTTTTTTATTATTCCACAAATAAATAATAATTTTAGTAATATTTTTCTAATAAAACCAACTTGAAAAAATTTATTTTGCGCTAATTTAATATAGTGAAAAAATCACTATGTATTCATGGAATAAGATCATTATGTTTGATAATTTTAAATTGGAAGTTATTGAGCTACCAGAAGCAAACTTGCGCGTGCGTCACGGTGGTTATGGCCCGCCTTTGCTTTTGCTACATGGCCACCCACGAACACATACAACTTGGCATTTGGTGGCACCTTTATTATCTCAACATTTTACAGTTGTCTGTCCTGATTTAAGAGGTTTTGGTCAATCAAGTAAGCCAATAGACCCTTATGACTATGAAGCTTCTTCAAAAAGAGCAAAAGCTAGAGATTGTATCGCTCTCATGAGATATTTAGGGTTTGACCGCTTTAATCTAGCCGGTCATGACAGAGGCAGTTATACAGCATTTCGTCTCGCGATGGATCATCCCATCAACATCATGAAACTCGCCTTACTTGATTGCGTGCCAATTATCGAGGCTCTCGAGCGCTGTAGGGTTCAGTTTGCTACAAAATGGTGGCATTGGTTTTTTTATGCCCAACACAACAAACCGGAACAAGCAATATTAGCAGACCCTATAAGCTGGTATGGGGGGAGCATAGAAGCAATGGGCGTTGAAAATTATATGGATTTTCTGAATGCTATTAAAGATTCTGAAACCGTTAAAGGTATGCTAGGCGATTATCGAGCCGGTTTACAAGTCGATTACAAACATGATCTTCATGATCGATCCATCGGCAAAAAACTTCAATGTCCAGTGCACCTAATATGGTCTGAGAGAGATGACCTTCCAGAGCTTTATGATAACCTAATTCAAATATGGCAACCATGGTCTGAGCATATTGTAACTGGCTCAAGTATTGATAGTGGGCATCATATGGCTGAAGATTCCCCTATGGAATTGGCAGAGCAGTTACTAACTTTTATGAGTAAGTAACAATCCTTCCGTCTCAACTCCTTGCAATTGCAAATAATATTGGAGCTTGAGTTTTGTCATCTCGTGGTACAAAAATTTCAACATCAATGACTAATATGTACCCATTTTTAGTTCCATATCTGAAAAAACCTATTTATCTAATAGAGGAGTTTTAGACAGATTTATTTCTCCAACGAAAGCTGTATCAGCTAATTTAAATCTCCAGAGATATTCAGCGGCTTTGGTAATCCCAATCCTTCTACCTGTTTCTATCGGCGGAGTTTGAGTTCTTGGTACGAGAAAAAAAGGGAGGTCTTTTAAACACTGCCCATCCAGCATTTTGTTAATATTAAGAGCCTGAGAAAGTTTACCCGGGCCAGAACACAATGCCTTGATATTTTGTGTTCCCCTCCTTTGCATCATAGTTGGTAAGTCAGATAAGGGATGGAGAGCTCTTATTAATACTGCGGATGCATCCGCACAGACAAAATTCATACACCAATGAAGACCATATGAGCGATATACATAGCTTGAGCCAGGTATTCCAAACATTGAGGAATTGCTGAGTGTTTTACCTCGAAAGCTATGTGAGGCAGGATCGGAACGCGTATAGGCTTCGGTTTCTACAATTATTCCCCCAGTTGAACCAACATTGAATGTCCAACCAATAAGATCAGGTGCAACATACAATGAACTCATATTAAAGAACTCGTGATTTAGTTCTTTTTGATTCATTCTGTAGTCCTATATTCCTTCTTCCTCCACGCTGGACGAAATCCGCGTCGTCATTTTCTTTGGAGGCGATATTTATTAGTTCCGGCCCCATGATGGGAGTGGCTGCGTGAGCCACGGGGGGCTTGGTAATCCCCCCTTTAATTAAAGGTGTTTGAAAGTGGAATTTTCTCTGTTTAATAAACGAGGAGATTTTTATGAAAACGACTAGATTTACCGATCCACAAATCCTTGCAATCTTACGCCAAGCTGAGGGTGGTGTGTCTGTTCCTGAGCTTTGCCGCGAACACGGCATGAGCAATTCAGCATTTTATAAATGGCGCTCGAAATATGGCGGCATGGATGCCTCGATGGTCAGCCAGATGAAATCTATCGAGGATGAAAACCGTCGGCTAAAGAGAATGTTTGCTGACCTGAGCATGCAAAATGACTTACTGAAAGAAGCTCTTGGAAAAAAGTAACGGGGCGCTCGGAGCGTCGAGATATGGCCGTGATAGCTGCGAAACGGCCTGATGTCAGTATTGCGTGTGCATGCCGAGCTTTTGAAGTAAGCGAGACCTGTTATCGCTATAGCCCTCTTCTTCGTCATGAGAATGAAGAAATTGCAGATCTTCTGATTGGACTAACGGCAGCTAAAAAGACATGGGGTTTTGGATTGTGCTTTCTTTATCTTCGTAATGTCAAAGGCTATGGCTGGAACCACAAGAGGGTTTATCGTATTTATTGTGAGTTGGAGCTGAACCTTCGAATTAAGCCCCGAAAACGCCTTAAAAGGGATAAACCTGATGCTCTGGTAGTTCCAACAAAACCTAATTTGGTCTGGTCGATGGATTTCATGGCAGATCAGTTGGCAGACGGCCGGTCATTCCGGCTATTGAATGTACTGGATGATTTTAACCGTGAAGGCTTAGGCATTGAGGTGGATTTCTCTTTGCCAACAGAACGGGTTATTCGAAGTTTGAACCAGATCATCGAATGGCGCGGCAAGCCAGAGACTATACGCGTTGATAATGGCCCGGAATATATCAGTGGTAAACTTCTGGGGTGGGCTGAAAAACAC
This sequence comes from Calcarisporium arbuscula, assembly GCA_009828645.1. Classification (NCBI taxonomy): domain Eukaryota; kingdom Fungi; phylum Ascomycota; class Sordariomycetes; order Hypocreales; family Calcarisporiaceae; genus Calcarisporium; species Calcarisporium arbuscula. The sequence continues at coordinate 75,183 of WBSA01000044.1, forward strand.
TCTATTACCATCTTGTATATTCAACCAGGACAGCCTCAGCAAAATGCCTATATTGAACGCTATAACCGGACTGTCAGGCACGAATGGCTAGACCAATATATCATTGAGACAATTGAAGAAGCGCAAGCCTTCGCGACAGATTGGTTATGGACTTACAACAATGAACGTCCCAATATGGGCATAGGCGGAATAACACCCGCGCAGAAACTGAAAATGGCAGCATAAATTCCACGCCAGAACCCCGTTAAAAATGGGGGTATTACCGATATATGCATTCTGCTGCGGCTTACCCGGCGGGATGTGGCTCAAAATAATACCTTGCTTTTTAGCCCACTCCATAAGTTTACCACTAACGTATTCAGGCCCATTATCCATACGAATAGTAGAGGGCTTGCCTCTCCACTCAATGATCTGGTTCAGGCTTCGAATGACACGTTCTGCTGGCAAAGAAAAATCGACCTCTATGCCCAATCCTTCGCGGTTAAAGTCATCCAATACATTTAACAGTCGAAACTGCCTGCCGTCATGCAACCGATCTGCCATAAAATCCATGGACCAGACCATATTGGGCGCTTCTGGCACAGCTAGGGTATCAGGTTTATCTCGCTTTAACCGTTTACGTGGTTTGATCCGCAGGTTCAGCTCCAGCCCCCTGTAAATGCGGTATACCCTCTTGTGGTTCCAGTGGTACCCACGCACGTTACGCAGATAAAGAAAACACAAGCCGAAGCCCTAGTTCCTCTTCGTCCGTGTTAATCCGATTAACAGGTCAGCGATATACTCGTTATCATCGTTCAGCTTGCTAGTGTAACGATAGCAAGTCTCGCTAACCGAAAAGGCGCGGCAAGCAAGCGCAATGCCAACCCCGTACCGCTTCACAACCATAATCGCCATCTCTCGTCGCTCAGATGGTCCTGTTACTTTTTTCCAAGGGCTTATTTCAAAAGCTCGTTCTGCATGCTGAGTTTTGCAAACATCTTCTTCAGCCGGTGGTTGCTAGGCCGGGCAATTGATTTACTGGATCAATTGATTTCCGGTTTCGATCTTCCAGCGTCTTGGGCTGGGCAATCATTGATGCATCCATCCCGCCATACTTAGAACGCCACTTGTAAAACGATGCGTTGCTCATCCCATGCTCCCGGCAAAGCTCGGCTACAGGCACACCACCCTCAGCTTGGCGTAGAATAGATAGAATTTGCGGCTCTTTAAATCTGGTCAGCTTCATAAAAATCTCCTCGTTTATTAAACCGAGAAAATTCTACTTTGAAATACCTTTAATTTCAGGGGGGATTACCGTTGTATCTCCTAACCGCGCTGAATTCTGGGATGGCCCTAATTCATTAACCGTCGCAGTAAAAATGATGTTTGCATCAGTTACGGGAATTAAACCTGATTTGGGCGACCATCGCGAGACAGGTATGTAAATAAGAATGATAATTTTTAGAGCAACTACAATATAAAACCTACACGTCTCGTTTGTGGGTCTATTTAAGACCTATGATTATTTAGCAATATAATTCCCTGCGGCATTTATACGGAGGAGGGATATCATGAAAATTACCCGATCTTGTTAGCTTGAATCTTGTACCACATCGCAACTGAGAAAAGGCTTTATTACCATAAAAGGAACCCCGAATTTCCGGGGCTCCTTACTTTAGGAAATTAATAAATTACGTTTTATTAATTGATGAAATCGCCAAATTTGTAAGCTTATTATTGGTGGCTTTTTCTTGATCAAGAATTCCACTTAAGAGTGTATGAGCTTCGTCATGTCCAAGTTCTTTCGCCCATTCACGTAGCGAGCCATATCGGGCAATTTCATAGTGTTCGACAGCTTGGCACGCGGCCAACAAACCAGCATCCAGTGCTGTGCCTGAGGCCTCTTCAATTAACCCGTCAGTTTCTTTGATGAGCCCTTCTATTGCATCACACTTTTCGCCTTCGGCCTTCAGACCAATAGACTTAAATACCTGCTTAAGCACTTCAATTTGATCTTTTGTTTCCGCAAGATGATCATTTGCCGCTTGTTTCAATTTAGCATCTTTTGCTGCCTTAGCAACATTTGGGAGTGCTTTTGTAATAGCATTCTCAGCGTAATATACATCTTTAAGAGTATGCACAAAAATATCTGCTAATGTTTTCATTTCATTCCTCCTGTTGTCTTAGATAACGCTTGAATGGCGACTATGGTTGCGATTACGCAAAATAAGTTCATTTATTAGTAAACTGTTCTAGCTCCTCAATTATTTTAGAAACGAATGATGGAAGATCGTCGGGGTTTCTTGAGGTGATTATTGCAGTGTCACAGACCACACTATCATCTACCCAAATGCCGCCAGCGTTTTTAATATCAGTTTTGATGGACTTATATGAGGTCACACAAAGGCCATTTATTATCTGTGCTTCAACAAGAAGCCAAGGTGCATGACATATTGCAGCTATGATTTTACCGTGCTTATGAAACTCCTGAATAAGTGTAATTACCGTTTTTTCTGTTCGCAAAAGATCAGGATTAATTTGCCCGCCAGGAAGGATGAGACAATCAAAATCCTGCACATTTATCTCTTTTATTAAATAGTCTACGGTGATTTGGTCTCCCCAATCGCCATTATCCCAGCTTTTAATCGGATCACTCGACAATGATGCAATTTTTACGTCTGCGCCAAATTTCTTAAGCTCTTCGAAAGGAACACGCAGTTCAGAACGTTCGTACCCATGCGTGGCAACGATGAGAACCTTATAATCGTTAGGGTTTAAAGGCATTAATTTTCTCCTTTAGGTGCGTATTACAAAACCAACTTTTAAAGCATCGAAAAGCTCCCAAAAAAATAGCGCATGAAAACTATAAGGATTCATGCGCTATTATCTTAAGTGTTAAGGTCAGTCGGTGTGCTATTTACGGTAGGCTAGACCACTCCAAATGCGTCCTTCATCACGATGGCGACCGCCATGGATTGCGCCGATATAAGCTGCTGCTGCAGCCACTAACGCTGCTGCTGCGAGAAGAAAAGCGCTTAGAATAGAAGCTACGCGGGCTTTTTCGGCCACTTCAATCGCTTTTTCCTTGGCATCTGCAACGGTTTTCTCAGCACTAGCCTTCAACTCGTCAAATTGCTTTTGGGCTTCTTCGACTTTTTTCTGTGCCTCTGCGCGCAGCTCTCCCACACGTGCTATAGATTGATCTACGCGTGTTTGGGCTTCTGTCTGGGTTAAGTTCGTCTGAGCCGCAACTTCTGAAACTAACCAGGTTCGATCGGCATCAGAAATCTCACCTGTTCGCAAAAGGCTCCCCAGAATTCCAGTTACCTGTCGTGTTGCTCTATCCACATTCCCAATCTGGGAGTCTGCTGTTTCTGGGGTTGCTGCGCTTTTACGCAACAAGCTATCGGTTATATAATCAAACGGATTATTTTTAAGGCTCTGAGGAAGCATTTCATCAAAGGTAGGCGCTACTGCTTGTCCAGCTCCTTGAGCCGCGCCTGCTAGTGCATTTCCTGCCCCAGATATCAGACCTCCACCCAGTTGACCAATGCCTTGAGCTGTACCACCGATGGCCGAACCTGTGGCTTCAAGTGTTGACTGAGCGACATTGCTAACAGCTTTTACCCCACCAGTGATAGCACTTGCAGCGAAAAAACCGGAGATTAGTATGCCGATACCCCATACAGCCAAACCATTGAGTCCATCACGAATAGTCGTTTCATCACGGGTTGCATTTCCAACTGGACGTCTCATTCTACCGGTTATGTAACCACCGAGCATATAAGATGCGACCATAGAAATAACGGCGAAAAGCGCGGTTATTATCAACCACGTCGTGCTGATATCGCCACCGTCCTCTGCCGTTATTGAACCAAGACCTAATCCGGCTGCAAATGTGGTGAACACCACTACAATACCAGCCGAAATCACTGAACCAGCTAGGATTGCGGCCCAATCGACATAACTGCGATCTGATTCAACTTTAATATTATTTTGCTCTACCATTATCGTAATCCCAACATTGAAAGGATAAACAAGACAATCACAACAAGACCAACAAGATAAATAATGGAATTCATAGAGCTACCCTCCTATACGGATTTGCACCGTGGAATTAATAATAGTAATTTTTATAGAACTATTAGTACGTTCAGCTTTTATAACGTCGCTGAGTAAAATAAGTTGCACGCATATAATTGGATAAGCCTTCCCATACTAATTTTAATTCAGAGAGAGGGTTTTTCGTAAAATGCACTAATTTAAGTAAAATCTCATATTTATTGCACTGAATAATATTATTTTAAGTTTTTAAGTATTTTTTATTGTAATTATCTAATTACAAAATATAGATTCAGTATTTTAGTTAACTGCAAATTTTATGGAACCTACATTATGTTTTTGCGTTGAATATTTATCGGATTTTCGTGAATATTCTATGGGACTTAAAACATGTGTGGCATATGTGGTGAAATCAATTTCAAGGGCGAGCCTAGTATTGTAAATGTAGAAAAAATGATGCGCAATTTGCAATCGCGGGGTCCAGATGCAGCAGGCCTGCTCAAGCAAGGAAACGTCGCCTTTGGACACCGGCGTCTTAGTATCATTGACAAGTCAAACTCATCGCAGCAGCCAATGTTTGACCCGCAATTAGGGCTAGCGATTGTATTTAATGGATGTATTTACAATTACGTCGAGCTAAGAACAGAATTGAAATCAAAGGGCTATCAATTTTTTTCTACGGGCGACACGGAAGTCATTCTCAAGGCATATCATGCATGGGGTATGGACTGTTTAAACAAGCTTCTCGGAATGTTTGCTTTTGCAATTTGGGAACAAGATAGTGGGCGTACGATAGTGGTGCGCGACCGCCTTGGTATTAAACCTCTATATTATAATGAGAATACCGAGTATTTTCGCTTTGCTTCAACACTTCCCGCATTATTAGAATGTGGCGATGTCGACACGTCCATTGATAGCGTTGCTCTACATTACTATATGAGCTTTCATGCGGCGGTGCCTGCGCCTTTCACTATATTAAAAGGCATTCGCAAGGGTTGTGTCGCAAATTTTGCAGTAAGTTAAGTGCGGCCTTATCTGTGGGCACAATTATGCTGCGAGCTCCGCGAACACTACGAATGGCGATTGATTGTCGTTGGCGAATTGATTCTTGCGGATCATGTGAGCCACTTCGATCCCTGCAATGGTGGCTGAAGCGGAATGGAATGCTTTGAAGCCCATCATCGGCCGGGTGACCCGCTTGATGAAACGATGATCCTGTTCAAGAATGTTGTTCAGGTATTTGACCTGAAGAATCTCAATCAGCTTGTCCGTATCGGTGATCTTAAGGATATTATTTATAGCCTGCGCACCAGCCAAATTAGCTCCGCTTTTATCAATAACAATCTTGTTCGGAACACTATTGCTTGCGATAGCCTTTTTAAGGAAACGCCGCGCAGCGCTGAGGTTGCGGCGCTCAGAGAGCATGAAATCAAGGGTTTGGCCGTCACGATCAACGGCCCGATATAGATAGGTCCATTTCCCTTTGACCTTTATATAGGTCTCGTCAACACGCCATGAGCCTAGTGTTGCGCGTTTACGCTTCTGAGCATGAGTTGCAATCTGCGGCGAGTATTTAACAACCCATCGGTTCAGTGTTGCATGGTCAATCTCTACGCCTCGTTCGGCCATTATTTCCTGAAGATCACGATACGAAACTGAATAACGAACATAGAAGAAAACGGCATACAGGATGACACTTTTGGGGAAATGCGTTCCCTTGAAATCGACCATGTTCAATGCCTCTCATCAATCTGTAACCGACGCCACTCATCGCATATATGGTCCGACATAAAAAGTTTGCGACAAAACCGTTCGCCCTAGCGCCGCAAAGCGGTGCCAGGGCGAACGGAATAAAGCCCGACCCGCAGGGGTACGGCCAATTTCTTAAATTTATCGGAGATCCGGATTCAACATTTCTGGCTTACATGCAGTTTTTGCAACAGCTTTGCATTCACCAGATTTTCATATTCAGACGAATTTAAGTATGCCATTTTAACTTTATCTGAAAGAAAAATCAGATTTTCCGGCAAGCTCGCGGAAGCATTATGCAACGTCAGCTCGTGGCTTTCATTATAGTTTGCTGACTGGCTAAAAGCCTTCTCAAACGCCCAAAAATCATTTATCGCGTCGGAAAAATTAGGATAAATTTCAATAATAATTTCGCCAAGTTGGCGGTGCGTTATCGCATAAAACTCATGCTGAGAAGTCAATTCCATTCCCCCCAAGCTTCAGCGGTGCGCCCCCGCTAACATGCTCATTGATCCCTTGGTGATCGGGGAGTTAGAATACCGTACTTGACGATCCTCATAGCCTTTAGCTCGTTGAGCCTGTTGCATACGCTACAAGCTCCCCGACCATAAAAGTCAAAGAGTCTGGTGCTGTAACGGCCAACACCAACCGCAAGTAAGGGGATTCTAAGCCCCAAAGCGATGCGTTTTCGCTTCGCTGTGAAAGTTATCCTATTTCAAAATATTTGTCGCCTCAATCGGCATAATTTATTTTGGCTTTTCAAGAAATGTATGACCGCCGCAGGCGGTCATTCTTTATTTGATTTTCTTTTTCCCTTTTCCGCGCCGCTGCGCTCTAAACCGTGGCCGGTTTAGCGGTCTACGGATTTCCCTACGGCACCGGATAAATGTGCGCTCAATCCTCCGACAAAAATAATCCACCGTGCTAAAAGGCACGGCAGATTATTCAACGCGGAAAGTTTCAGGAAAAAGTGGGAACGGCTTTTGGCCGTTCCCTGCTTCAGTCCGTGAGCGGGGCTATGCTTTGGACTGAAACAAGCGGTCATTGGGATGATCGCTAACGATACAATGACCCATATTTCCGGATGAAACTAGCTTTGGCACTACAAGGTTTTTTCCGCTGTAAAATTTACGCCGCCTTTGCGCTTGCCAGCGCAAAAACCGAATTTTGCAGCCTCAATTCATCGTTTTCAGCCTTATTGAGCATACCCACGAAATACGCGCCGGGCGATTTCACGGTCTGATCAGCATATTTTTGCAGGGTGATTGCGAGCGCCGTTGCAATCAACTCGGCCGATAATAAATTGCGCGACCGAGCGAGCGCGAATTTTGAAATGCCACAAATACCGGCCATTACGCCGGTTATAGCAACAAAATCGCGCCAGCTTGCATTTTCGGGCAACATATCTTGCACAAATGGGGTCGCCTTCAGCACAAGCGATAAGTCAATTGCTAGGCTTTGCGCTGATTTTAGCTTGTCATGGCTCAAGGTTTCCGATTGGCTTTTATCCAAAGCCCATAAGCTGGCTTGTCCAGCTTCATTTAAATTTTGTTGTGAGCCGTTAGGCGAACTCCGTTCATCCTTACTAATACAATCGGAATTATAAGGGTTTGTATTATCTATGTGCGTGACTGTTTGCGCATTCGTGCATGACTTTTTTGATTGAAAAACATATATGTTTTCGTGTTTTACGCTGAATAGGCGTTCTGTAAGTCGGTGCAGGATCGCAGCTGCGCGTTCCAGATAGTCAGTCGTAGCATATGCAGACTTTCCAATGATGCGCATTACCTTTGCACAATGGGCTTCCTGAGCCAGCAAATAAGCAGCTGGCAGATGTTGCGAACATGGCAGAGCATTCTTCCATTGGCGCAATGCAGCGCGATACGACCTAACAGCGGCTTGATGCTGTGATCGTAAAATCTGCATATCTTTGACTTGCTGCGCCAGCTCGAAATATCGAGCAACCAGCACTCTTAAATCAATGCCAAATCCGTCAATAATATTTTGCCCGACATGGCGCGTTGAATGGCGCTTATAATTTGGGCTGTCCTTCATTGTGATCAGACCGGCATCATAAAGACATGACAACATACGGCTGATTGTTTCAGGCCGTGCATATCCGAGTTCAGCGGCAAGCGTGGCATTCGATTTAAAGACAATAGGCTTTTGGCCATCTTTAAATTGGTCATGCGTGGCCGACTGAATGAGCGCTGCAAGTAATGTGGCTTCCTTAGCTCGGATAGTTCCAAGCAAGGGAAGTTTGATTGCTAAATCCAGCAGCTTAAAACGGCTGACTTGGCCGAGTTCTGCCGTTTCGGCCAATTGTATAAAATTGAGCCGATCAGCTGACAGTTTCCTGCCTGCGGTATAGTTCGGGTACATCTGCCCACCTCCAAAAAGGTGAGGCCAGACAAAGCTTCCCCGTTCACCGAAACGATGCTTTTCTTATTGACTTTTAGGGAAAGGGCAACTATGTTCTTTTTAACAACTTGAAATTATGTGCCGCTTTCGGAGTTCGCTTCGGGAGCGGTTTTCTTTTATGGCCTCATTTGATCTCCATATGAATCATGTGCGCGAGCGCAATTTGAGCAAAACATAGCTCATTTATGGTTACTTTTGCAATATTATCGACGCTATTGAGCAAAAAATGCCAAGTGAAATATGATAGATTTGACATCTATCTATATGATTTTATTCAATAATATAAATTTCATCTGAAATTGATTATTGCGAATAGTTGGCGTTTTTTACCTATAACATTACGCAAAACACGGATTTTACGACTCAAAATCTATGCACAACATGGCATATTTAGTCATTAGCGCATACTGATTTGATTTATTCATCATGTCAAATATATGAAGGCTAAATTTCAGAGCGCTTATTGTTAAGAAAAACACACAATAGAAAAATGTATTCATTCCCGCATAATGTCATGAAATTAAATTCGTAAAATTGCGGGCAAATTTTACCTATTAGTCTAATTAATTATATACTTGTAATAGACACAGATTTTAATAACGCTATTGTGAGTTGTGAGCGGGCTGTCTGTAGGGAACGAAAATGGGCTATGCCAAGTATATTACGTAGAATTGATACACATGCCAAAAGCCTAATCAAAAACTCGGTTTTGCAAAAACTTTCATCCCAGGAAGAAAACCCAACTCCGATTTTTGTTGATGTTGATCAGGTCGACAATTTCAACCGACAGGTTGGGGTTGTTATACGGTCTTACCGTAAGGAAGCAGATATTAGTCAAAAGGAACTGGCTGACTCTGTGAATATACCACTCAACACACTGCGTTCCTTTGAAAATGGGGAAACGGGTGTACCGCTTTTGGTAACACTGAACATATGCCATCGGCTTCACATTGAACTGATGGATCTACTGATCTTGATTTCACCTAAATATCTAAGTGAAAATCCGGATAAAAGTTACTGTATGCGTGAAATTTTTAAGCGCTTACGAGGCAGTAGCCTTGATGTAATCAGGGGTACTAACTTGCTGCTATCGCTGCCAAAGAACAAGGCTCAATGACATATAATCCATGTGATTAAATGTTCTTGTGCCACTCATGGCAAATCTGTCATTCCCTCCAGCCGGTCATTTCGACCGGCTTTTTTTCATATTCTTTATAATTTTAGAAACTGGCATAACCGGTGGTTGCTTAACTCTAGGTTGCTGGAAAGCGCGATATTTTATGATAGCCATGCGTTGTTTCGGACTCAGTGACAACTTGATAATAATGAAGGCTTAATGAGACCAAATCTAAGTTGAAGTGGTGTGGATAAGACGAATGTTAGATATTGAGTGTAGAGTTGGTATTATTCAAGAGCTTCTTGATAAAGATAATAAACGACATGTTCGATATGCTGCTTTAGAGTGCCGATTTGCACTTGAAGAAATCTGTTACGAGCGTCTTCGATTGGCTCATAAATATATTCCGCTCGAAAAAGTTCGAGATTGGCAGCCGCCAAAACTATTAAAGTTCCTTTGCCAAGAAGTAGAGCCATCTTTGCTTGATGGCACAAAAATAAGTGTATCTAAAACACCTATTGATATTATCAAAGAACTCTCAAGTGAAGATTACGAAGCTTTAGAATACGTGGAACTAGGCACTCGATCCCTACTAGACACGGGAACCATTTCAAAACTTTACTACAAAATATCAAAACATTTACATGCTGAAATGTTGTCGCACATGTCCGATGAAGCTGACAACGGCTTCGATACTCTAAAACGACACGTCAAGGAGGTTATCGATGAGCTTACCAATCTTTCAGTGGGAACAATCCAGTTCTTTCTTCCTACGAAGGTGAGCCGTTTTCACTGTTTATGCGGCTCTGAAATATGCAGAACTGTGCATAGTCTTCAATATTCTAAGGTAATACAATGCCTCAAACGCAATTGTAATATTACCTATGTTCCACATAAGACAGATCAGGGTTATGAATTGCACCGGCGTGTAGTTACTATAAAATGCCCGCACTGCGATTTTGACATTAAGCAAGAGTTTGCGGATATTGAGAAATTATCAATTTTTAACGAACACTCTACAGGTTGCCCGAAATGTTCCGGAAAGATCAAGATGTCACCGGTATTCTCGGTCATAAAATATTCTGATTCAGCTATCTAAAAACTACACCATAAGTATGTATCTTGCTAAGATCGACCTCTCTAAAACGGTCGTTTTTGAGAAACCAGAAAGCGGAAGATAAAAATTATCTTTTGTAGATTTCAGCGCTGATTGGCACGGTTTTATCAGCGCTAAGTGACACCAATCACGAGCGTGCTTCGTGCTGCCTCTACCACGTCTTCGGTGATAGCGGTGAGTTCGTTGAGGCGCATGATGCGCTCGATCTGTATGAACAGGCGGTGCAGCAGGCGAAAATTGCCTCCGGTCATCCGCACAATAGCGGCGACCGCTTGAGCATTGGTAAAGTCGGCATCGTCCAACGCCAAACCGAGGTCACGCCAGCGACGGTTTAGCACGAACGTAAGCTCGCGATCCTGCAAGGGGCGGTATTGGTGAGCGAAGCCCACGCGGCTGAAGAGTTGAGGATAGCGCGATATACGCTTGTCGATTCCCGGCATACCGATCAGGATGACACCGATGTGACGGCGATCGAATAGGTCACGGAGCCATTCCAATGCTGTCGTCGTCAGTCGCTCCGCCTCTTCTACGATCAGCAGCTCTACGTAGCGGTGGGAGCTATCCATGATCTTGCACCCGCCCGGCACACATGGGCGCACATGATCATCGATGCACCAGTCCGCCCGATCAATAAGCATCGGGATGTCGTTGCGCAGTTCTCGTAGATTTGCCCCGACCGTAGGCGTGTAAAATATGGCGCGCGAACGGGAAAGGTGTGCGTTTAGCTTGATATCTTCTGCTGGTTCACGTGCGCGCCACTCCACCAGCAACGGTTCGGCTTGATCCCAGTGTGCGTAGCGGCGGGCCGACAGGGTTTTTCCGATACCTGCCGAGCCATAGCAGAGGCCGATGTAGCGATGCTTGCGGACGGCATCGGCAAATTCGCTGAAACGACGATGCTCCTGTGTCGCAATGAAGCTGGTGGCACGCAATCCGCTCATCAGTCACCCTCACGGTAGGTTCGCAGCATGCGGCGCTTCGGCTTGTCGGTTGCGGCACCTTCGTCTGTTAGAGGAGAAACTGGTGTCGTGGGCAGCGGAGCGCGGGGCACGAGGGTTGGGAAATAATCGGCGACACGTGCCGTTCGATTCCTGATTTCGCTGCGGAGCTGACGCCGGTGCGTGGCACGAGCCGCCTGTATGTCTTTCAGCGTGATGCTGTTGCCAGCATGATCGGGACTCACGGCTCGACACAAGAATGCATTTCGGCGGAACACCCGAACTTCGCCCATATCACGGGGATCGTAGCGGATTGTCACCGGCTCACCGACATAGGCGGCGAGCGTGGGATCGAAGTAGCGCAGTCCTTCGAAACGGATGCCGTCACGGTGCACGGTGCGGGTCTTGGCAACCATCACCAGCAACGTGTCCAACTCTGTCAGCGTCTCGGGCATTCGAGGCAACCATCCGTCACCGCGCCATGCCTCGACGGGCGCTATGCCGATCGCGCGATGCGGGCGAGTGTTGTAGGTCGCGATGACGTAGGCACCGATCGCAGCGTCCAGTTCGGCGAGGGATAGGCGGGGCGGCGATGCCAGCTTGCCGTTGCGAAGGTTGCCCGGCAATTCGGGCAGCAACTCTGTATTGAGGGTACGGAATAACCGTTCGATCTTGCCTCGCCCCTGCGGGCGGGCGACGGTCGAGTATATCAGACGGAAGCGAAGGTCGGCCGACGCCTGTTCGAGATGCAGGCTGGTGAAGTCCGTACCGTGATCAACGTATAGCACGTCGGGGATGCCACAAATCGGCCAAGCAGGGTCGGCCTTGCGCCAAATCGCTTGCCTGAGCGCGAGTGAGGTGTTCAGCGCTGTTGGCGCACCCAGAAACACCATGTAGCCAGCGATCGCGCGCGAATAATCGTCCACTACTGTCGTCAGCCACGGCCTTGCTTCCCTGCCGCCCGTATCGAGGATCAGAATGTCGAGTTGGGTATGGTTGGCTTGCCAGACAGTGTTCGGGCGGTCGGCGCGGTGTCGATGCACCAGTTCGAACTTATCGCGGAAGGCGGCTGCTCCTTCGTGGGCCAGTGTCAGCATCGCCGGGTCAATTCGCCGTACGATGTCGTGGACAGTACCATAAGATGGAGTCTGCCATCCCTTCGATCCAGCAAGGCTAGCGACCCGGCGGTAGATGGTCGCGATCGATGGCGGAGGTTCGAGCAGGGCCATGCCCTCGATCAGTTCGACCACTTCGCTCGGGAACGTGCGTTTGCCTGCCTCCGGCCGTGTCGGTCGTTCGAGCGCTGCCGGCCCACCGGCACGATAGCGCGCAAGCCAGCGTCGGGCGGTACGGATGGGGATGCCGGCATCAGCCGCCGCTTTGGCCAACGGCACATCATCGATGAGAAATGGCCGAAGGACGGCCATTCGTTTCGCGAACTCAGCCCTTCCGTTCTCCGGTGCCGATTCATTGGCCATGATGATCACCTCCGTCCGAAAGAGGATCGTTCAACGGACGTTTTTTCCGGCAAATCCCAGCAAGCGAAAAACCAGTCTTTACAGGGTACACGTCTGTCTCATTTGAATGGTACTATATTTCTTGCAATGAGGGCACCCTATACGTTACAAAATTCACCATGACGAACATTCTCATTGGTTATGCACGTTGCTCAACTGACAAGCAGGATCTGGCGGCACAAAAAGAAGCCCTCCTACAACTCGGAGTATCGGCGGAGCGTATTTACACAGATCACGGCTTTACCGGAACGAACCGTGCAAGACCTGGTCTTGATCAGGCGCTCGCAGCTGTGCGCAACGGCGATACTTTAGTCGTACCAAAACTTGACCGCCTTGCCCGCTCTGTACCTGATGCTCGCATGATCGGTGATGATTTATCTATACGAGGAATAAAATTACAGATAGGCGGTAGTATCCATGATCCTTCCGATCCGATGGGTAAATTGTTTTTCAACATCCTTGCCACTTTCGCTGAGTTTGAAGCTGATCTGATCAGAATGCGTACGCGCGAGGGCATGGCTGTTGCTCGTGCAAAAGGAAAACTGCGTGGGAAGAAACCCAAGCTGACCGATCGCCAACAAAAAGAACTGCGCCGGATGTATGACACTGGTGACTATTCGATTAGTGACCTAGCTGAACTGTTTTCAATTTCACGTCCAACCGTCTATCGAACTCTTGAACGTCAACGAAACTCTTAAGCAATATATATCAGTATTTTTTAGCTATTGAGCCAATTTTTTTGCATAAAGAGGTCATCGACTTAGAAACATTGGCCTCTTAGGAAAGCCAACTCGGCCACTCCGTAAAGTCAGTTTTTTACTAAGCTGATTTAATCCCACTTGACTGATTCCATATTTCTAGTATTCTGGATATATGGAACAAGATAATGCTATTCTCGCTCTTTCAGCTCTCGCACAACCAACGCGGCTAGAAACTTTTAAACTTTTGGTAATGCATGGCCCAGAAGGGCTGCCTGCTGGAGAAATTGCACGGGCACTGAACGTGCCGCAAAATACAATGTCAGCACATTTAAGTATTTTATCACGTGCCGAACTTGTGACATCAGAACGTCAAAGTCGTATTATCCTTTACCGGGCAGACATTACCAAGTTGCATGAATTAACGCTCTTCTTGCTGAAGGATTGCTGCGGTGGAAATACAGAGCTTTGCGCACCACTGATTGAAAATTTCAACATATGCATCAACAATGAAAGCTCTACACATGACCCCAAGAGCCTTTAACGTACTCTTTCTTTGTACGGGCAATTCGGCACGCTCCATTATGGCAGAAAGCATTCTTAAACACGAAGGCGCTGACAAGTTTAGTGTATACTCTGCTGGCAGCAATCCCAAAGGTGATGTGCATCCGTTAGCCTTAGAAACGCTCGCAGCATTTAATTTTCCAACAAACGGCCTACGATCAAAAAGCTGGGATGAGTTTGCCACTGATAATGCCCCGCACTTCGATTTTATATTTACGGTATGCGATAATGCGGCGGGTGAGGCATGTCCGGTTTGGGCTGGAAAGCCAGTAACAGCTCATTGGGGGATCGAAGATCCTGCTGGTGTAACAGGTTCTGAGCATGAACAACGCCTCGCGTTTACAACAGCATTTAAATACCTGCGCACACGTATATCTGCCTTTTCAGCACTACCTTTACATCAACTGGATAAGGCAAAAATATCGGCTCAATTAAACAAAATTGGCCAGCTCGAAGGTGCGACTGAGACAAAGGCAACTCAGCCATGACGAATACCACAGACATCATCATATACCATAATCCAGATTGCGGCACTTCTCGCAATACACTTGCAATGATACGAAACACAGGTGTTGAACCCCACGTTGTGGAATACTTAAAAACACCTCCTTCACGTGAACTTTTAGAACAATTGATTTCAAGAATGAACATCAAGCCACGTGAGCTACTACGCGAAAAAGGCACACCATATGCGGAGCTTCAGCTGGACAACAATACACTTTCAGACAGTGAATTGATTGATGCCATGATGATGCACCCAATCCTTATCAATCGCCCGATTGTTGTTACCCCTCTAGGGGTCAAATTATGCAGACCATCTGAGGTTGTACTCGATATTCTTCCCTTCAAGCAAAAAACTGCCTTCACCAAAGAGGACGGGATGAGTGTGACGGACAGCAATGGAACTCGCCTAATCTAATCTCTTCAAAAAACAGAAAAATAGCAGCGCATTTCTATGATGAGGAATGTGATCAATAGTTCTTTATCTGGAGACCAGTATGAACTCTCAAACACCCAAACTTCGGATGTCATTTTTAGACAGATATTTAACTGTCTGGATTTTTGCCGCAATGGCACTTGGCATTATTCTCGGCACAGTATTTACCGGTCTGCCAGATAGATTAAATAGCATGTCAGTTGGAACAACCAACATTCCCATTGCCATTGGATTGATTTTGATGATGTACCCGCCATTGGCTAAAGTACGTTTTTCCGAATTGCCTAAAGTTTTTGCTGACAAAAAGTTTTAGGAATATCTCTTTTACAAAACTGGATAATTGGGCCGACATTAATGTTCGCGCTAGCGGTTATATTTTTACGCGACTATCCAGAATATATGACTGGCGTAATTTTAATCGGACTTGCTCGTTGTATCGCTATGGTCTTGGTATGGAACCAATTGGCTAAAGGCGACAATCAATATGTAGCAGGCCTTGTAGCATTCAACTCAATTTTCCAAATTCTCTTTTTTAGTGTTTATGCTTGGTTCTTCCTAACATTTCTGCCACCACTTCTTGGCCTCGAAGGCAGCGTAATTGATGTTCCCTTTTGGACAATTGCAGAAGCTGTTCTGATTTATCTCGGCATACCATTCTTTGCCGGATTTCTTTCGCGCCTTATTCTAACCGCTACCAAGGGAGAAGAGTGGTATGAAACTGTATTTTTACCAAAAATCAGTCCTCTCACACTCACAGCACTATTATTCACTATCGTTGCAATGTTCAGTCTCAAGGGTGGCGATGTCGTCAAATTACCTGGCGATGTAGTGTTAGTTGCTATTCCGCTAACTATTTATTTTATCGCGATGTTCTTAATTAGTTTTTGGATGGCTAAGTCCCTTGGCACCGACTACCCAAGAACAACAGCCGTTGCCTTTACAGCAGCTGGCAATAATTTTGAGTTAGCAATCGCTGTCGCAATCGTCACATTTGGACTTGCTTCACCTGTAGCATTCGCAGCGGTTATTGGGCCTCTTGTGGAAGTACCTGTTTTAATTTTCTTGGTACAAATTTCTTTGTGGCTCAGTAAAAAATACTTCACACCTTCTGGTGCGGTTAAGACTACCACTCATAAATAGGTATCTTTATGGCCTCTGAAATTTTCGATGTGATAATCATTGGCGCTGGGCAAGCAGGTCTAGCGTCAGCATACTATTTAAAGCGTGAGGGCGTTAAATTCGTCCTTCTTGATGCCGAAAATGGTTCAGGCGGAGCATGGAGACACGCTTGGGATTCACTTCACTTGTTTTCTCCAGCATCATACAGCTCCCTTCCTGGCTGGATGATGCCAACGAAAACAGAAATCACATATCCAGCCCGAGATGATGTAATCGATTATTTATCTCGCTATGAACAACGATATAATTTCCAGATTGAGCGCCCCGTCTCTGTTTCATCAGTAGTGGCTCGCAATAATGGATTTGATGTCATGAGTGATAAAGGCGCATGGCACAGTCGAGTGGTTCTAAATGCAACAGGAACATGGCGTAAACCATACATACCTTCCTATCCAAATTCTGCATCCTATCAGGGGCGGCAGCTACATTCGGCTAACTATAAGTCACCAGAAGGGTTCATCAACCAACGTGTTGCAATAATTGGTGGAGGGAATTCGGGCGCTCAAATTTTAGCTGAACTATCAAAAGTTGCTGAAACCTTCTGGGTAACTACAGAAGCCCCGTTATTTCTTCCAGACGATGTTGATGGGCATGCATTATTCCAAAGAGCAACAGCTCGAGTGCTTGATCCCAATAACGATAAGCCCGTTGGAAGCCTTGGGGATATTGTTATGGTTCCTCCGGTTAAAGATGCAAGAGAGCGTGGTGTACTAAGATCTCTTCGACCATTTATAAACTTCACTCATAATGGGGTAATCTGGCAGGATGGAAGTTTCACTGAATTAGATGCAGTTATATGGTGTACAGGGTTTCGGCCAGCACTGGATCACTTGCAAAATCTCAACGTAATCAATGAAGCTGGTCAAGTTACCGTAGTTAACGGACAATCTGTTGCTCACCCCTGGATTATGGTTCACGGGTTATGGCAACTGGACAGGTGCAGCTTCAGCCACACTATTAGGTTCCGGCCGAATTGCTCGCGAGTTAATACCACAATTAGTAGCCACTTTATAAAGCTAGCTGATTGTTCGCCTTGCGAACATTCAAAACAAGTGTAACTACCAGTGCTACATTTAGTGCCGCTATGCAAAGCATCGTGATTAACAGCGTTGTGGCACTCCCTCCGTCCAGTAACACCGCCCCTAAAGATGGTGCCAATGCCTGAACTAAAAGGCTTGGCATTGCTAACTTCCCCATATTCGACGCGTACTCAGATGGGTCAAACAATGCTAGAGGTACAGCGCCTCTAGCAATAGAAAATATCCCATTACCTGCACCATAAATAATAAGTGCGAATGCGGTGATTTGAAAATCTGACCACAACAGCGCAACCCCAATAGCCAATAAAACTGTAGACGCGAACATCGTCCAAATTGGATGATGTCGTTGACCTGTTATCATTTCTAATATCCGTGCGCCGACCTGAGCGGGTCCGATCAGTGCCCCCAATGAAACTGCCGTGAGCAGGTCAGCGCCTCGATATTGGAGCACAGTTAGCATGTGGACAGATAAAGTTGATGAGATAAGGGATGATAGAACAAATATCGTAGCAAGGATCCAAAAAATACTTTTTGGAGATCTATTTTTCTTGTTCGAAGCTTTGAATATTGTTTTCTCTAACTTAGCCTTATATTTGGGCAAAACAAATAAATGCAAAGGAAAACAAATTACTAGATGTATGAATGCGTAAATAATACACGTCCAGCGCCACCCAAACTCACCTACAAGATATGCGCTAAACGGCCAGCAAATCGTGCTGGCAAATCCTCCAAACAAAGTGAGGTTTGTGATCGCGGATCGAGCATCTTTGCCATATAAACGGCCAAGCGTTGCAAAACTCGCATCGTAGAGGCCGCTTGCCATCCCTACGCCCACAAGTATCCATGATGCAATATAGAAATAGACGTTGGTTGATATCCCCATCACTGCTAAGCCTAGAGCGAGCATGATAGAACTAAACGATAAAGCAGAGCGGCCGCCATAGTGCTGTATATTTCTTCCGACTATGGGTGAAATTAATCCTGCAACAAGTAAAGCTGCTGATAGGCCAGCCACAACTATGGAAAATGACCAGCCAGTATCTTCAGAAATAGGTTTAGCAAGAACTGCAGGCAGATAAAAGGATGATCCCCATGCCAAAATTTGGGTCACCCCAAGGGCAGTGATCACCGCCTCCGGCTGGTTCCGATAGGCGGTGTCATAATCATATTGATTTCAAGCTCACGCGTTGCTCGAGTTTCGCTGCTTCTTCTTTTCGTTCGCTATATCGGTTCGTTAGATAATCCGACGCATCACGCGTAAGTAAGGTAAACTTGACCAGTTCTTCACAGACATCGACTACTCGATCGTAGTATGAGGATGGTTTCATACGACCGTCTGCTTCAAACTCTTGCCATGCTTTTGCTACAGACGACTGATTGGGTATGGTGATCATCCGCATCCAGCGCCCTAAAACACGCAACTGATTAACGGCGTTAAATGATTGAGAACCACCAGACACTTGCATTACCGCAAGTGTCTTTCCCTGTGTAGGTCGAACTGATCCTGTTGTCAGTGGTATCCAGTCGATTTGAGCTTTCATTATACCAGTCATAGAGCCGTGTCGTTCCGGACTTATCCAGACCTGACCTTCAGACCAAAGAGAGAGCTCCCTCAACTCTTGTACTTTCTCATGAGTATCAGGGGCATCATCTGGCAGGGGTAAACCTGAAGGATTAAAGACACGAACTTCACAGCCCAAGTATTCCAGAAGTCGAGCTGCCTCTTCGGCTAAATAGCGGCTATAGGATACTTTTCTTAATGAACCATAGAGAATTAAAATACGCGGCTTATGTTCGGAGAGTGTAGGGCGTAGCTTTTCTGTTTCTATTTGAAGAAGATGCTGTAGAGATGCCGCAGGTAATTCGACCATATTATAATATTCCAGTTCTATTTATATAAAAGTGTAAGCAGTTCAGTAGCTTACACTGAGCACTCATCATTATGACCCGCACAACAGTTCTCCATTAGAAACTGCGCTAGTTCAGATAGAGTATGAAAATTCGCACTATAAATAATAGAACGCGCTTCCCGCTGGGCAGTGACTAACCCAGCATGTTCTAATTCCTTAAAGTGAAAAGAAATGTTCGATGGAGATACACCAAGCATTTCCGCTATAGCGCCGGCAGATAATCCTTGAGGCCCTGCAATGACCAGTTGACGAATGACCTGTAAACGCGTTTGCTGTGAAAGTGCGGAAAAAGCTGCAAGCGCTTGATCTTCTTTCATCAAATACTCCTTAGGCACTCCACAATGGAGTACGAATTACCGCTGAAGATAAATCAATGATTCAATATTTCAACGAGTATTTAAATGAATTGTAAAAATAGATCAAGCCAAGCTTATGCCGCGCTCGCGCATATAATTAATTTAAGTTGAAAAACCGACTTTCAGAGCCACTAGCTAATAGTAAAGGGTGGGGCAAAATTGGGGTGATATTGATTGTACTGATACTCAGGACGATGCCAATTAAAGCCAATAATCAGTGCCAAATAGCGATCAAACTCACATGATCTTCTCGAATTATCTTCTCAAAACTCGTCTCAATTGATATGGTTCTCAAACCATATGATTATCCGTTTTTGAGAAGATCGAGGGTCAATTAAATGCTCGTCGGGTATGCGCGTGTTTCAACACAGGATCAAACAGCAGATTTACAGATTGACGCGCTTCGCGCGGCTGGCTGTGAAAAGGTATTTGTTGAAATCGCAAGCGGTTCCAAGACTGACCGGCCAGAACTCTTAAAAGCTTTGGATTATATGCGCAGCGGGCAGGACAGTCTTGTTGTATGGAGATTAGACCGGCTTGCGCGTTCTTTGCTTCAGCTGATTGAAACCGTCAATGACCTTCAGACCAGAGAAATTGGATTCCGATCGCTCTCTGAAAATATTGACACATCATCATCAGGTGGCCGCTTAATATTCCATCTATTTTCTTCAATTGCAGAATTTGAGCGTGACCTTATCAGGGAGCGTACAAAAGCGGGACTGGAAGCAGCTCGTAAGCGCGGAAAACACGGTGGGCGGCCAAAGGCAATGGATAGTGCTGCAATCGTGCAAGCTAAAGCGCTTTTCGAACAAGGTGATCTTACTGCAAAGCAAATTGCAGTGAGACTTAATGTTTCTGTCCCGACGTTATACAGATATTTGTCACCGGCCGATAAGTTGCCTTTAATTAAGCCGGATGCGTGAATTTTAAAAACTGCGTGGATCTGTTTGATTAAAGCGAGCATATTCTAATAATCATCTATTAAACCAGCCCATGCGCTCCGCTAATGACGGTTCAGATTTATGAGCAGCTGCAAGCATAAGGCTTAGCTGATCATCATGGCTTATAGCTCCTATGTGAAATCCCTTCATTTTTGCAGCTTCAATAATCCCTTCGAGGGTAGGAAATTCCTCAAGTTCTGTACCAAGCCAAATTTCAAAATCCTCATACTCGCCATAGTCCTTTAAAAGCCCTGAAGAAAAAATGTACGCAAAGGCTGATCATAGCCAATGAATGCGTCTGCATCCTGCTTGTCGTCCTTGTTCATGCAAATTTGTATGCGACACATAATATGTCCTCCGGAACATTTTTTCTTATGAGAGGGAAACCAAGGGGCATCCCTAGTTTTCCCAGCAAGTCCAAAAATCGGTGTCCCCGTTTTTCGCTCTTCGAGCTGCAAAATCGCTCTGGTGCGCGACCCTTCGGGCGGGTGATCCCCCTCCGTTTTTTGGTCTTGCCCCCTTCCTTACCCGTCCTCGCCGGACAGGCAGAGGGGCATGCAGTGCATGCCCCTTGCGGGGTAAGGCCGCTGCGCGGTTAAAAGGGATAAGGGTAATGCGAAATTTAAAACAGCTTTGTGCTGCTCATACAAAAGCGCTAAATTCCGGTGAAAACACTGAAGAAAACCTGCGTAAAGAACTGCTTGATTTTCAACCAAAAAACAAAAAACAAGAGCAAACAAAACTTGCATATTTTGCTGCTTTTGTATTGCGTCAAGGTAGCGATTTAAAGGAATTTGAGAAGCAGAAACTGATTGGAAAGCCCGTATAACGGGCTATCCAAGCGAGCTATTTAATCGACTAGAACAGCTTGCCAAGCGCCATTATTCTTGGCGAATAAACCTTGTGCCGATTGCATACCACCATACTTCGGCATCAAACTGTATTCCATGACACATATAACACCGAGGCCATTATTATTCTTTGCGCAGTCACCGAGTTTCATCTTAGCGTCCGGATAAGCCTTATTAGCAGCACGAAACGCAACTTGGGCTTCTTCCTGAGTTGGGCTGACTGCCTCCGGTGCCATTGGTTCAATAAGTGTGACTGATGTGTTGTTCTGCATAGAGATCATAACGCCGTATGTCACTCCACACCCAACAACAAATGCAATAGCCATAGGAACCAGATAATTTTTCATACACTTCACCTGTGGAACTAATTGGCCTAATTATGCGTGATTAATATAAAACTGACGATTTTGAGCGTTTGTCTTATTTGATCGTGCTTCATTCTGTTTGGCAACTGGCACAGACTTGGGTTGCACTTTTTTCGGAGCTGTCTTTGCTTCTTCTGCCTTGGCTGCGGCAGTCGCCGCCTTTGCTTCAGCTTCTTTTTCCTTGGCCTGTTTCGCACTAGCCGCATAGGTAATATCGCGTCCGAATGGATCACGTGCTGCGGCATCCGTTGCTTCGTCAAATCCAATCATCGCTAAACCTATTTCAATAGGCTCTTGCTCATTTTTTACCGGAATAACAAAACCAACGATCTTAGAATTTACAATGGCCTCTTGAACAAAGCCTTCAAAGATAAATCCACCAACGCACATTTCATCCGAACATTTAAAATGCTCTTTTCCTAATGTTTTTTCCAAACCTGAGAATTTTAATTTAAGCCCTTTTTCTTGATCAAAACTTGCTGGCAAGTTGATAACAGCAATTGGCCGGTTCTCATGATTATTAGCGATGCGCCAAAGGACAGAGACATTTTCATACGCTGCACCCTGATCAACATAACAAGCACGCTTGTTTTTGCTTAGACGCACATCGCAACGTAGGTTCCAGTTGTAAAAAGGACGATTGAGCTGAATGAGATCGCCCGGATCTAAAAGTTCACCGGCATCAATCACACTGCTCAAGCGCAAAAAATCAAAATTAGTATTCTGTACTGGCTGAGATTTATTTTCGGCATTATTTGAAACCGCTGGCAGGTTCAATAATACGAGGCGTTATAATTTCTTCTGCCTCAGATGCTTCCGGCGTTTGAGCCAATGCAGCTGAAGAAGCTAAGAATGCGCTCAGTGCAAGTGTAAGATATTTTTTCACGCTATCCTCCATTTCCACGGCAGGTTTTAAGCTGCCGTGGTTTTAAATGAATTAGTTGAATGTCCAGCTTGCACCAACATTCCATGAGGTTGCACTGCCGGAGAAGGAATGAGCAACTGCGGAATTTAAGCGCCAATTTCCATCTTCTGAGGTATAGCCAACACCTGCGGCGATACTGGTTGCGTTCTTGAAACCACCCATTCCCATTGCAATGGAGCCTTTGCCAGCTCGATCATCATAACGCAAACCTGCTGCGGCCATAGCCGAAGCAATACCGGCACGGGCTTCTTTGCGAACGTCAGAAATTTCGCCGTTAAGCGCGGCAAATTTTTCATTATTGTTATCGCGCAAGGTTGTGATTTGCTGATCTGTATAATCTCTGCTGTCACTGGCTGACTGCTTAACCTGTCGTACAGTTGCGGCATCAGAGTCAGCGACACCATCAGCAACATTCCGCATAGTCACGGCACCATTAGAGCCGCCCTTTAATGTAACTACGTTGCTGCGGGTTCCATCGGTATTGCGGTCATAAGAAATATTATCTTTCACCTGACCATAATTCACGGCATCGCTATCAGCTTCGCCAGCCTTTAGGTTGGTGATTGATACAGGATCGCCGGAGCCATTGCCTGTTAGAACAATTTTGTTCGTTGGCTTGCCATTTTCGTCAGCAACATATTGCAACCGCAAGGTTGCCTTGTGCAGCCAAAGCATCGCTAACATTGTTATAGGTTGCACCCGCCGATATTATATGTTGGATTGGTAATTGTGCCGTCTGCGTTTACCTTAAGCGCCACCGCCTAAACCATCCAGTGCGAAGGTAAGCTGATCAACAATTAACGGCGTCTGTTCCTGATTTACCTGCTGCAACAATTTCCAAGGCCAACGGGTTTCCGTACCGGCATCAAGGGGTCACATTACAAGTTTTGTTACCGTTTGCGTCCTTGTCGTACTTAAACGGCACTATCCTGAAGCTCAGAAACATCGCCTTCAAGATTTGTTGATGCGAGTTTCGTGATTATCCAGTTGTTATTAATATTGGTAATATTCACCTTCGTTTTTGGTAATACGAGTTTCGTGATCATCCAACTTCGTATTAATGTTGGTAATATCACCTTTGATATTGGTTATATCACCTTTAATGTTGGTAATATCACCTTTGATCTTAGTCACATCACCTTCAACCTGCGTAATGCGATCGCCTTGGTTGGTAATATCGCCAGTGATTTGATTGATAACTGTGGCTGTTATCGGTTTTCTGATCAATGATGTTCACAACCTGATTAATCACGTTATTGACTTCATCAGCAGAAACAAAATTACCGACGGTAAAGGCAGGCTGTCCAGGCTGTTCCCGCGTCCGCTCGGCCATTGGTTAGACTCCCGACAAGTGGCTGCATTATTATATGAGTAATCACCTCCGCCGCCGCTTGCCATCACTGCTACCGCCGCCGGATCTTTCAGAATGTGATGAAGTTGAATGAATTGTAATTAACCAAACAGCCCTTTGTACCGCTAACAGTCTGGTGCTTGCGTTCAGCGCCTGGAAACGTTAGCAATCTATAACGAGTGCTGCACTACAATAAAGTGCAGCTGGATTTTGTATGTAAGAAATGCTTCATATTGAGCATTCCTTTAGATATGCTGCCGAAGCTGTGTTTTAGGAAAGTCGGTTAGCGTGGTAGTGACACGCTAACCGACACATTGAGCGACTAAGCGCTCCTGCAGATCAATAATTTAGGTTGAAATAGAACCGTTCCTTTCCCCCTTGGTCATTCGGAATGTCATAGTAGTAGGGGTTTCTTTCCGCTTGCGGGATTGGGTAATTTTATAGCCTCGTATGTACTGGTCATCACTGCCGCCCATTTCTGTTGTTATTTGAGGCGTCAGGATATTCTTTTGGCGTCTGGTCGCTTGTTTACGATGCGAACACACAATTCCCGCTGGAAATGCTTCTCACCTGTAGATTCAGAAGAAAAACCATGAAGGGCATGGGTTCATATGGCTCATATGCTGGTTTTCCAGTTTTGCTATCTGGACATATCGGCCAAGAAAAACCCGGCATTTCATTGCAGCAATCAGCTTTGTCCATTGGGGGTACGCAATATGGAACTCCCTGCCAAGAAGGTGCGGAGACTCGCGGCACACATTAAGACCTGACAGCCCCATTCGACATTATCAGCACGGGCATTATTTGCGTTAATACCAAGCAAACCGAAGGTTGCAACGGCTGAGGCTATATGGCAATATTTTTCATTGGCTTCATCCCTGTGTTGAACATTATCTATCGGTGCGCTTGGTTTTTGCCGTGCATCCTGAAATGGTGGGTGAAATTTCGCTTTTGCGATCCGCAAGTATGTTGAAATCAGCGTATTGGCTGGCG